>JARQWZ010004262.1:0-10000 GCA_033150135.1 Gobio occitaniae
GCGTGTGGTCGTGTGTGGTCATGTGTGTGCGTATGGTCATGTGTGTGTGGTCGTGTGGTCATGTGTGTGCATGTGGTCGTGTGGTCATGTGTGTGCGTGTGGTCGTGTGTGGTCATGTGTGTGCGTGTGGTCATGTGTGTGTGGTCGTGTGGTCATGTGTGTGCATGTGGTCGTGTGGTCATGTGTGTGCGTGTGGTCGTGTGTGGTCATGTGTGGTCGTGTGGTCATGTGTGTGTGTGTGGTCGTGTGGTCATGTGTGTGCATGTGGTCGTGTGGTCATGTGTGTGCGTGTGGTCGTGTGATCATGTGGTCACGTGTGGTCATGTATGTCAGGGTCTCACCCGTGTGGCGGCGATGATGACCGTCTCATTGACCGCGTGGCCCTTGGCGCTGCCGTTGAGGGGCTGAGTGGACGCCCACACGTTGAAATCGCTCAGAGGGTCGCACAAAACTTCTGAAAGGGAGCAGACACAGGGCTTGAAGCACACGGGCACAGGCGGGGTCAAGGGTCAAGGGTCAAGGGTCAGGATGGGCGTACCTGGGTTGATGCTGAAGCGGTTCTGCAGGTCTGTGCGCCTCATGCACGTCACGGTGTCCGTCACAGCGTGCATGTGTGAGAAGAGCTGCATGGCACACAGCGGGTACTGAGGGGCGCTTCCGTTCAGACGCAGGTTATGATCCTCATAACACTACACACACACACACACACACACACACACACACACACACACACACACACACACACACACACACGTGTTAAAGAGGACCTAATACACCAGCTTACTCTGCTTGAGTGTTGATTATCTCCTCATATTCTCCATTGTTGCGCTCCTCTCTTCCCAGTCTGGGTTTCTGCAGGTTTCACCAAGTCAAATTTAAGACTTTTTAAGACCATTATGAATTAAATTTAAGACCTTTATCACGCAATAAAAAAACGTACAAAGGAAATGCAGAATCATAAAATGATATATATATATATTAGGGCTGTCAAAAGATGAATCGCGATTAATCGCATCCAAAATAAAAGTTTGTGTTTACATAATATATGTGTGTGTACTCTGTTAATTATTATTTATATATAAATACAGACACACATTCATGTATATATTTAAGAAATATTTGCATGTTTATACTGTATATACATTTATATAATCTATAATATATATAAATAGAAATGTTTTATATATAAAAATATTTTTTTTTTCTTAAATATATACATTCGTGTGTGTATTTATATATAAATAATAATTAACATAGTACACACACATATATTATGTAAACACAAACTTTTATTTTGGATGCGATTAATCGCGATTCATCTTTTGACAGCCCTAATATATATAATATTTTTTTTCCCCATTCACCTCCTTCTGAGATCAAAATGACTGATTTGGTGGTGGTCATTTCCAGTTTTGTTGTTTTTTTTTCATAGGATGCCACATTTACCATATTAGATGCACAATAGTCACAAATGACAATAATACAAACTAAATGCATGAATCTTGTTTGGTATTACAAAAAAGGCTGGTCCAGTTGTGTGCTATCTAGCTTTAATAACATTATCGCTTAGGGTGGGAAATATGACCAAAATCTTACAAGCAATTGCTTAATATAAGTAAAAAGTTCTCAAGTAAACGGTCATTGATATAATATGAACTTATTAACCAATTACAATAGTACAAATAAATACAACCTAAAGATACGGATAAAAAACAGTGCTTTAAGTTGAAGTTGCGTTTTTTTCCCTGTTGTTGTTGTTGTTTGTTTAACATTAAAACACAGACAGGAGCGGGTATAAGATATATTAGTATTAGGGCTGTCAAAAGATTAATCGCGATTAATCGCAACCAAAATAAAAGTTTGTGTTTACATAATATATGTGTGTGTACTCTGTTAATTATTATTTATATATAATACCGACACAAGCATGTATATATTTCACATATATTAATTTTTCGCTTCTTATATTCATCAAAATGGACACCTGGTCAAAAACTGGCACTTTAGGGTTAACTAAGGGTTAACTGTCACCGTCCCGCTGGGCAATCGCCTTTTTCCGTATCATAAATTTTAGTAATTATCATAAATTGGGTATCATTTGAAAGCTTACGAACTCAAAATTCATCCTGTGTAAACCGTTTTCAAATCAGACATTGCGTTACCATGGAAACGGCGCTCTAAATTCTTCTACCGGGCTCCTCCCCCTAGTGGGCGGCGTCATGTTTCGTATTACAAAATGTATTTTAACTACTTTAAAAACAAAATCTTTTCTAATCTTGACAAAACACTTCGTTGGAAAGCTCTGAGTCTCAAGGTTTCATATTAGGTGACCGTTTTGTGATATTTGGACAGAAATTACAGGAAACTGCATTAAAAAAAAAAATCAAAGGAATGTGGATGACACCCAGTGGCTGTTTGTGGTACAGCGCCTAAACAACATCTCATGGGGACTTCAATTTCTGTGATATCAACTTCAAAATAGGAACAAAACTTGGTTAGACATGGTTTTGATTTTATAGTAATTTTAGAGTAAATTTTTTGTAAAATATATATTTTACATAAATTAAAATATTTTAAAATGTCCTTTTTCGAATAGCCATTTTTTGCGACTTTGCCGCGTTTCCATTGGGCGTATTGTCAATTTGCGCAATTTGAAGGGTAACGGAAACGCGGCTCGTGTGACATGCTTTGGTTTGGGCTTTACATGGACTGGCGATGCAGAAAGTCCGAACCCGCGATGTGTGTGTGGAGGAGTTTCAGCGACTCAAGTCTCATATGTGCTTCGGCACTTACAAACAAAACTGCAGAGAATGATCTGAGAGTAAAACTGATCCATTCGCCAAAATATTGATGATTTGTGTGCAATGTGCCGGCCATCCATCTCACTAAAGAGGGTACGAAACAATAGTGTATGTATATTAGGGCTGGGTATAGACACAAATTTCACAATTCGATTCGATTCACAAGCTTTCGATTCGATTTTCGATTCAACTCATATGGATTATTTTGGATATGTATCAGGTATAATACATGGAAAATGTTCTCAAGGAAAATTAATTTCTGAACTAATGTAAACTATGGGAGTCAGTTGATACATTAGCCTACTAATATTGAAGGTACAAATAACTGATTTGTATTCAAACACTTAAATGACACTAAATTATGTTTTTTTTTTTATATAATAATAAAGTTATAATATTAACTTTCCAATTACATAATCATAATTCTACTCCAATTAGTTTTTTTTTAAATATAAACATTTAAAGGGTGGCTGTCATAAAAACTTGCCAGATTTATTAATATTGAAAGAATTGACAATGAATATCCTCTGTAATGGTGCATATAATTATCAAAATGCTGCTCTCTAGAGTTAATTTTTCTAGCTGACTAGCGAGTTTATGGACACTGGATATGGTTTTTCTGAGTGACATTGTTTACTTGTAAGCCGTTTTCCTGACGTCTTTCTGTGGTTGAAACACTGATTGAGTGATTCTGTGTGACATGATATGGATTTCGGGAAGTTGTCCTGTACCTTTAACACACTTTCAGAAGCTCACTTGTGTTTATTTCGCGCTGTAACTGGTATAAAGCGGAAGAGAAGATCAGCTCATGTTTGCTCCACTGCTGATTCTCTAGAGCTGAGCCAAAACGCTATTTATGTGTTTGAATTTCGTAAAAAATAGACTAACCAATTCTTGGGATTTAAGAATCGATATTGTTTTGTAAAAGTGAGAATCGATTAAAATGGATATTTTTTACCCAGCCCTAGTGTATATATAATAAGTGAAATGCTGATGTTTTGTAATGTACAGTGGATATTTGTATTTAGTTATTGATATTAAACATGTGGTGTTTAACCACAGTCAGATGGTGGGGGTGTCAAACACTTGAAAGGTGTGTGTGCTACAAAAGTTTGGGAACCCCTGAATTATTATAGTGAGGAATATTGAGACATGTTTGTATAATCGCTGGAGGCGTTTGAGGAGTTCAGGAACACTGACACGGATCGGGAGGAGAACACACACACACACACACACACACACCTTACGGATGACCTGAGTCTGGTTCTCGTCTTTCAGAGCAAACACAGGGAAAGAGAAGTCTTCATAGGACAGGCCGTTCCCGAGGGGATTCCACACGGTCCCATTACAGTTGGCCAGTTCAGGCCGTAAGTCCCAGAATACACACCTGAACATGAGAAACACACAGGTGTACAGATGCAGGACGTGTGTGTGTGTGTGTGTGTGTGTGTCTTTTCTTCATCACAAGTTCATTATAAAACACTGATGTAATAATCAAGAAATTAAACACATTACATTTAATGACACTGACATGACACACATCTCTTCTGTCTCGTAATATATCAGTCCCTCACTCACACACACTCTCACACACACACACACACACACACCTGTGTTCTGGTTGGGGCAGGTTGTGTGAGGGGAGAAGTTTTCAGCAATGTCTGTCTTTGAGACAATCACAGCGACTCCAGCCACTCTGGACGAGTTCTTCATTCTCAACATGACGGACCTTCAGGAGAAACACATGAGATCAGACACACACACACACACACACACACACACACACACACACACACACACACACACACACACACACACACACACACACACACACTCTCTCTCTCTCTCTCTCACACACACACACACACACACACACACACACACACACACACTCTCTCTCTCTCTCTCTCTCTCACACACACACACACACACACACACACACACACACACACACACACACACACACACACACACACACACACACACACACACACACACACACACACACACACACACACACACACACACACACACACACGTTTCAGCACCTGTTGAAGAAGGCCGTCTCCATGATGATCATGTAGGGAGGATGTGGTCCGGTGTTGAGGATCCAGTCCAGGTCTGATTCGCTCTCCAGCACATGAAGAACACCTGTGTCTCCTGACATTGACGCTGAGAGACAAACACACAGGTAAGTGTGTGTGTGTGTGTGTGTGTGTGTGTGTGTATCAATAATCAGCGCTGATGGACTCACACTGGCAGCCGATCTGATGTGTGGCGTTCAGCAGTCGGACACACGGAACCGTGTCATTGAGCTCAACATAGATCTTCTGTTCCACTGAGCTGCAACACACACCTACAGCAGGAGAAACACAACACAACACACATGAGGACACACACACAACACACATGATGAGACACACAACACACACCTACAGCAGGAGACACACAACACATGAGGACACACACACACAACACACATGATGAGACACACAACACACACCTACAGCAGGAGACACACAACACATGAGGACAAACACACAACACACATGATGAGACACACAACACACACCTACAGCAGGAGACACACACACACACACACACACACACACACACAATGAGACACACAACACACACCTACAGCAGGAGAAACACAACACAACACATGATACACACTCAGACATGACACAGACACACACAACAAACACATCATGCACATTAAAAACAAGACACACACACATACAAGACACACTTGACACGAATACATGACACACGACATACAACACTCAGGACACACACCACAACATACAAGACAGACACCCGACATATACACAACAAACACAGACACACACAAAATACATGACACGTGACTCACAAGACATGTATGACACACACGACATGTATGACACACACGACATGTATGACACACACACACACACACACTACACATGACACACACACACAACACACACATAAAATACATGACACACACACAACAAAAACCCAACACACACAACATGTATACATGACACACACAACATATGACAAACATGACACGTGACTCACATGAGACGGACACGGTACACGGTACACATGACAAGATATACAAGACACACAACACAACACGACACACACAACATACACATAAAATACATGACACACACGACATACATGACAAAAACCCAACACAAATGGCATGTATGACACACAACATACATGACACACAAAATATGTGACACACGAATTACATGACACACGTAACTCACATGATACAGAAACGGCACACATGACAAGATATACAAGACACACACATGTATACATGACACAAACAACATATGACAAACATGACACGTGACTCACACGAGACGGACACGGCCCACATGACAAGATATACAAGACACACAAGACACACACACAACATACAACACACACGACATACACATACAATGCATGACACACACAACAAAAACCCAACACACACGACATGTATGACACATACACACACGACACATATACATGACACAAACAACATATGACAAACATGACAGGTGACTCACACGAGACGGACACGGCACACATGACAAGATATACAAGACACACACACAACATACAAAACACACACAACATACACATACAATACATGACACGCACACGACAAAAACCCAACACGGCATGTATGAAACACAACATACATGACAAAATACGTGACACACGACTTGACACACGTAACTCACATGAGACAGAAACGGCACACATGACAAGACATAAATGACCACACACGTACATGACACACACGACACACACACACACAAGACACACATCCGACATATACACAACAAACACAGACACACACACAAAATACATGACACGTGACTCATACGAGACAGACACGACACACATGACAAGATATACAAGACACACAACACACACACAAGACAAACAACCACACACACACAAGACAAACAACCACACACACACACAAACACACATAAAATACATGACACACACAATAAAAACCCAACACACACGACATGTATGACACATACACACACGACAGGTATACATGACACAAACAACATATGACAAACATGACACGTGACTCAAACGAGACGGACACGGCACACATGACAAGATATACAAGACACACACAACATACAACACACACACACCACATACACATATACAATACATGACACGCACACGACATAAATGACCACACACGTATACATGACACACACACACAACATACACACAACAAACAACATACACACAACAAACACAGACACACACAAAATACATGACACACGTGACTCAAACAAGATGGACATGACACACGACAAGATATACAAGACACACAAGGACAACACACACAACATACAACACACAAAAACAAACACACACAAAATACATGACACACGACTTACATGACACAGAAACGGCACACATTGACAAGACATACATGACCACACACGACATGAAATACAACACACACACACACACACACACACACACACACAGCTACTCATCTGCTCAACACTACACCACACACACACACACACACACTCACACACTCTCACACACACACACACACACACACACACACACACACAGCTACTCATCTGCTCAACACTACACCACACACACACACACACACACACACACTCACACACTCTCACACACACTCTCTCACACACACACACACACACACACACACACACACACACACACACACACACACACACAGCTACTCATCTGCTCAACACTACACCACACACACACACACACACACACTCACACACTCTCACACACACTCACACACTCACACACACACACACACACACACACACACACACACACACACACACACACACACACACAGCTACCTGATCAAACAATTAAAGAACTAAAATATAATAATTAATTAATATGACCATTTAATTCTTATGAATTCAGATCATAAAAACATGTACAGCACAGCACAATTCAGGCTGAAATTAGTCTTTTCGATCTGAAATATACAAACTTTTAGAAAATATAAAAAGCTATTTATGATAATAATATACGATCATTTAATTAATAAGATTTAATATCACGGCTGTGATAAATATCAGCTTTATGGTAGTTTAGGAAACTTGTGTCAGTGCTGTGTGTGCTTAGACTCGCTCAGGCGCTAATTCTACAGTAGATTAACATCTCTCACTGTTATTATGATGAAAATTAATGAGAATATATTAATAATTCACAGCTTTATTTATAGAGGAATATATCAGGCCTGAGCGAGTGAGCAATAACCATCATCTCGAGACCGCATAAACACACGATTAAACATTACACAAACATATGTATACTCACATGTGTAAAATAAAGCGATGGTGAGAAGTTTAACGCAGTTTATTGATATTAAATCTTCCATCTTCCTCATTTACAGAGCAGCGGTGAGAGGCTGAAGCGGAGCTTGTTTTCTTCCGGTTCCGGCTCGCTTGTTCGGCGCGTGACTCAGCGCCGCCGCGGATCCACAGCGACACCCTCCGGCGGAAGCGCGTCACTACAGCGTCTGAGCTCTCACGATTCCAGAACATGTGGAGATCTAAAGCTGTTTTAACCCTCTATGCGCACACAAATAAAGATTTTTATAGTCACAAGAACATTTTTATTCAGTTCTATTTTTATTTATGCAATAAACCCAAGCTCATCAAGCTCAATTTATTAACTTATACAATTTGTCGTATTCTTCAGTGAATTCACTTCTAAGAAAATGCTTTGTAAAATATAGGCTGAATATCAGTTAACCCTAAGTTTACTTTCAGAGCTCAGGAGGGGAAGAGAACGAGACTGAGAGAAAAGAAAGAGTGAAAGAGTGATGGAAAGAGGAGAGAGCAGGTATGACAAGATAATACTGCCCACTAACATGGTTTTAAAAGCTATTTATTATATATTTTTTTAGGCTTCAAACATCTTAAAATGCACATATAGATGTATATAAAAAAGTCTCCCCACTGGACTTTTCCTTCATTTTTAAAAAGTGTTCCCTTCATCTCAGGGCCATGAGACTGTGACTTTTCCTCAATAATCCATCTAAACATGCACAACAAATCTGGGCTTGATTTGGTTGTTCTAAAGGTGTGTCATTTTTTTTTAAAACTATTTAAGGTCCTCGGGTCAGATTGACCCCACATTGAAAATGAATGGAAAAATGAAAAATTGTCACGTTGTTTGTCACAAAAATAAAACAAAATCCAGTATAAATCTGAACATTTCTACATTTAAATCAAGGTCTGGTTCTAGAGCATAATCACAAAGTGGAACGAACTTTCTATCTATCTCTCTCTCACACACACACACACACACACACACACACACACACACACACACACACACACACACACACACACACACACACACACACACACGTGTGTCACTGCAACATAGAGCATTTTTATAGAAATTGGCAAATACAATCACTAATTCAACTACAATCAACTAATACGAGAGCACAAATGCAACATGCATGTACACACACACACACACACACACAAAAATATACTCACAAAATATATATCATAAAGTTATGAGGAGAAGTTGAAGCATCAAGAAAAAATGAAGTGAAAATGAAGTCCCTATGGACCTCTGCTGGATATATGTGGTCATTGCACTTTTTCTTTATCTATCATTCCTAAAGATTTAATTTAATTAATCATCATTTAAGTGATTTTGTCATAAAAAATAATTTTTAATGAGCTAATTTATGGCCTAGTTAAGTAATTGTGCAGTAAATAGGTAAACAACTACCAAATATCCACAGCATAAATGTAAAGTTGAGAAGTAAATAAACACAATGATATATAGTTTTTTTATATGTTAAAAATGTATATTTCCTTATGCAATCTGTAAATGTTTGTGGTGGTAAACCCTACTGGAGCGGTGATGAAGGGTTAAGGCAGTTCATGCTCATCAGCTGCTGCTGTTTCTGGAAATATGTTTGCTTTGACCTCATATCTGGAGTTCATGTGTTTATGCTGTTATTGTGTTGCAGTCTGGGATATTTATATAAAGGCCGACTTAATATTAAAATGGAATATTCAGACAGTATACACTCGTTGTATCTCTGTGCTTTGACAATTTATTTTTTATTTTTCTAAATACTAACTATTTCTGTGGTAGAAAACGCTGTGGCACCAAGATCGGCTACTATGGGGCCC
>JARQWZ010004262.1:20000-87500 GCA_033150135.1 Gobio occitaniae
TCCCCTCTTTTGAGCTTCCGCTGGAACTCTTCCTCTCATCATCACTGTGTGGCATCTTTGCTCCTGAGGAAAAAGTGACTATCAAATGAAAGTACACACTGTAAAAATGTTTTACACCGAACCTAAAGTCATAGGGATACGTTCACAACCTGATTTTATTACGCATTCCTATTTCGCGACAGAACTTGCTGAACATCCAAAACAATGCTATGTTCGGTGCTAAATGCACTTGTTGTGTGTGCGTAGCCTACACATGCTGGTATTTGATCCAGTGAGAACTCAAGAAGAGCTTATGAAAAGTGTAAAGGTGTCAAAACAGCGACAGGAATCCCTCCGTCAGACACACAAATGAAGATCTGCTGCGAGGAGACACGGTTCTGACGCCTGTACCGAATATAGACTGCAAAAAAATATGGACAACACAACTTCACTCTCTTCCATTGTAGAAAAGTGAAGGCCCGATATAAACAGTTCAATCTGTAGAAACATGACACCGCAAAATGGCGACTTCACTGTAAGGGGAAATGTTTACTGGAGTAGATGCCATTTACATTAAGTACAAATATATCGCCTTGTTTGCTAAACATCTGGTTGGACAAGACAAGTTTACGGAAATCACCATGTCTTTGACAGTGGCTATAGTGTAGGGGTAAGACGCACAACATCAAGTTTTGACGCAAATCGACCCGCGGTTCGAATCCGCCTTTTGCTGAACTAACTCTACTCCCTTTTCCAATCACATATCAGATCGGAAAGTCATTTATTTTCAATAAAAATTAAGAAAATATTAGAAAAGTGGAAATACAACCCCAAATCAGAAAAAGTTGGGACAGTATGGAAAACGCAAATAAATAAAAAAAGAAGTGATTTCTAAATTTACTTTGACTTGTATTTCATTGCAGACAATATGAACACAAAATATTTCATGTTTTGTCTGGTCAACTTCATGTCATTTGTAAATATGCATCCTTTCCTGTCATTCAGACCTGCAATACATTTCAAAAAAAGTTGGAACAGTAAAGCATTTACCACTTTGTAATGTTGCCATTCCTTTTCACAACACTTAAAAGACGTTTAGGGACTGAAGACACCAAGTGATGAAGTGTTTCAGGTGTAATTTTGTCCCATTCTTCCTGCAAACAAGTCTTAAGGTGGGCAACAGTTCGGGGTCTTCGTTGTCCACATTCTCTATTGGAGACAGGTCAGGACTGAGGCAGGCCAGTCAAGTGCCCGAACCCTCTTCCTCCACAGCCAGGACTGCAGAATGTGTGCAGAATGTGGTTTTGCATTGTCTTGTTGAAATATGCATGGACGTCCCTGGAAAAGATGTCTTCTTGAAGGCAGCATATTATGCTCCAAAATCTCTATGTACTTTTCAGCATTAATGGTGCCTTCACAGAAGTGCAAGTTACCTTTGCCAAGGGCACTGACACAAGCCCATACCATGACAGACCCTGGCTTCTGGACTTGTTGCTGGTAACAGTCTGGATGATCCTTTTCTTCTTTGGTCCGGAGCACACGGCGTCCATTCCTCCCAAAAAACACCTGAAATACTGCTTCATCTGACCACAGTACACGTTTCCACTGTGTGATGGTCCATCCCAGACGCCTCCGAGCCCAGAGAAGTCGACGGCACTTCTGGACACTGTTAACATAGGGCTTCCTTTTGGCACAGTACAGTTTAACTGGCATTTGTGGATGTAACTACGTATTGTGGTACTTGACAAAGGTTTGCCAAAGTAGTCCTGAGCCCATGTGGTGATATCGCTTCTAGATGATGACGATTCTTGATGCAGTGCCGCCTGAGGGATCGGAGGTCACGGTTGTTCAGCTTAGGCTTGAGCCCTTGTCCTTTACGCACTGAAATTCCTCCAGATTCCTTGAATCTTTTAATTATGTTATGCACTGTTGAATGTGAAATATCCAAATCTCTTCCTATCTTTCTTTGAGGAACATTGTTTTTAAACATTTCAATAATTTTCTCACGTATTTGTTGGCAAACTGGCGATCCTCGGCCCATCTTTGCTCCTAAAGGATTAGACCTTTCTTGGATGCTGCTTTTGTACCAAATCATAATTACAATCACCTGTTGACATCAGCTGTTTCAAATCACATCATTATTGAACCATTTTACCTCATTACTAGCCCTAAATTGCTCCTGTCCCAACTTTTTTTGAAATGTGTTGCAGGTCTGAATGACAGGAAAGGATGCATATTTACAAATGACATGAAGTTGACCAGACAAAACGAATATTTTCAAATATTTTCAAATATTTTGTGTTCATATTGTCTGCAATGAAATACAAGTCAAAGTAAATTTAGAAATCACTTCTTTTTTTTTTTGGCTTTCCCCTTTGGTGCGGTTCGTTTTGGTCCAGTGTGTGGTCCGACCTCGAACAGACCCAAATGCAAAAAGTACTGATAATTTTTTGACTAAACCAGCTGCGCTGTGCATTATGGGATGAGGAAGTGTTTCTTTGACAGTTTGCACTTTAGCATGGCAGCTCGCGGACAAAGTTGGAGTAGTGAGGAGGGGCGGAGCCTCAAAGAAATTTGGTCTGATGACCATATAAGGTCCCAACTTTCGAAAGCTCACAAGAACAGCGCGATCTCCGCTTGAAGTGACGGGCGATGCGCAATCTCCGCTTGTTGTTTTCAAGCCGCATCCGCACTATTATTTGCATATTGTGGTGTATACAAACAATGTAATAGATTATGGACAGGAACAAAACCAGCCCGCGCAGTCGCAGTTTAGGAAATACGCCATAGCCAATGAGTGATGTGGAGGTTGTCATGTGACTGCATTTTGGTTCTCTTCAACTGATTCGGACCAAAGCAATCAATGTGGCGTGAAAAGGAATAAAAAAAGCTGAAAAATGCTATAATGTATAATTGCCCACATGAAAAAATATTAGCCTGTATATTATAGTAAAATTACAGTAAAATTACTAGTAAATACTATAGTGTTTTTGAACCATACTATAGTAAAGATACTACCATAAATTGTAGTATATTATAGTATTTACTATTTACTATACTAGTATATTTACTATAGTACGGTTCAAAAACACTTTAGTATTTACTAGAGTAAGTTTACTATAATATACTATAGTATTTTTTCATGTGGGTGTTTGCCCTTGGGTCGGACCAAATGAACCGAACTAGAGATGTGAAAGCACCCTAATTCGAACCGCCCAGAGTTCGTTTGGAAGCGGATGAGACCCATCAGTGGTCTTGGTCCGCTTGTGTGGTTCGGATGGCAGCATTCACACTTATTCAGATCAACCGTTCAGATGTTAAACCAAACATGCCGAGTGCGAACACACCGCCAAGCTCGTGATTTTCTTTTTCATTAATTTTTTTTTTAATCGCTAGTGTCAGTAACAGTAAGTCCTGAAAAGCTGGAAATATTTACTGTCACGGTTTATGGGTTCACTGACTCGCCCTCGCGCTGTGTGTGTGTGTGTGTGTGTGTTCGTGTGTGTGACTCATCGCGTATCTGCCTGTTTGGATACACGATATTTGGTGTCTCTGGACTTCCTGTTTCTTCTGCTTTTGTGTGCACAGTCATGCTAATAAACTGTGGTTAACTTGCAATTGGATCTTTTGCATTAGGTCCCTCGCCATGTTGGACATTTATATACCACAAAATAAACGATAAAGCAAAATCTATGCAGGGGAACTTTGTCATTAATGTTTTTATTTTTATTTACAGGTTTTTAACCGATGCAGTGGCGCTTTTTAATGTTTTCTTCACCACATGGAGACTGAATGTATTAAAGTATTTTTTTCACCAGATATCCTGTGTTGGAATTGATTTGTTAATAGTGATAGTGTCAACCTTGTTGTCTGTGTTCTGTATTGCTTAATGTATTTATGTTTTTCATAAAAAAATTAATAAAAATGTGGGACTGTGAAATAAAATTGCTACTACAATTTAAAATATTTAAATGAGCCAATACAACATATGGTTTGGTAAACTACATTTTTCGATTGTTTCTGATTGAGCCCATGTTCACAGACTGTTGATCCCCCATGACGGGCAAGAAAAAAATATTAGGCTAAATCGTGACGATTAAATCATCCATTTATCAAATTTAAGTCACAATCTTTGATATGACCAGTTTTCACAGTGCAGCTAATTCTACAATTTACTTTGCTTACGTTACGTTTACATTAGGCTACTTCTAGGTTAACAAAACGTTCATTCAAAGTTATGGTCCATAATAATGTTCTCAAAACATCATCGCAAAAACGTTATTTATAGCCTACATACTTTTCCCTGAAATGCTTTAACTGGATGTTCCTCTTACATTTTTAAATGTTATTGTTTCAGAACGTTCAGAACATTCAAAAGTATGTTATTATGCTCCCATAATAACAATAATACAATTGAAAATGTTGGCAACGCTCAATGTTTTTTATATTTATTTTTTTAAACATTTTTACCAGATGTTTTAAACATTCAGAAAATGCAGAAATAGCGTTTTCATATTAGCAAAACGTTCTTAAAACATTTGTCTTGCTGGGTACACTAATAATAATAATTTCCTGCAATCGTGATTTAACATTAGTGTATTGTGAACGATTAATACATCTACAGCATAAGCAAACAATACCATAGACAATAATTATCAAAACAAACACGTCTAATACAAGGACACCCAGGTGAAATTAATAAATGTAGGCTAATATTAAATGTAATATGCATTATAGTAGGCCTATATTTATATTGTACTGAAAACATACTAATTTTTCACCTGGGTAATGTAATAATGCATCTGTAATGAATAGATTATCTTTACCTCCGCTGGACATGTTTTCTGCTTCGGTGTGTGTGTGTGTGTGTGTGTGTGTGTTTCTTGTGCTGTTGTTGGACAGGTTATGATGGGCAGGAATCACGGAAACGAAACTGATCTTGATTTACATGTTGACGCATTAGATCTCCTTTGTTCACAAAAGGATGTTTATTTAATGTGTAATGAAAAAAGAAATGCATTTTTGTGTTTAAACGCACTTCATGTATAGCCTTTATGCAAGTAAGAGTTTGTAGCTATGGCTTTGGGTGCCACTTTTTTCAAAGTGAAACAAAAGTGCTCCTTTCAGACAAATAGAAATGATAATATTGAGGTCATTAAAACAATATTTTTTTTACACTCTGTCAGTCTGAGCCGTTGCTATGGGTTGCGTGTGTTTTGCATGCCATGGTTCTTTCAGTGAGTGCCTACGGGTCGACGGAAGGAAAAAATAAACCAAACAATTTAATTAAAAATCAATATGTTATATAATACATAATTCATCAGTGACCGTTTGTCATGTAGGCCTATAATACACCAACCAATCGTGATCTGGCACAACAAGTTGGACAATGTGAAGTGGAGCGGGAATTTTCCAGTTTCTGGAGGTTGTCATTGCATCGCTGAGAAAATGAAGTGACTACAAAGCACTGCAGCACCAAAAGGTAAGTAGTGTTCAATTCACTTGTATTTATGTATCCGTTTACTAGTCAAATCACCTTCATTTATAGAGTTCTTTTTACAATATAGATTGTTTCAATGCAGCTTTTAAACTGATAAAAGGAGATTAATGAAGAGAGATTGTTTTGTCTGTATATCAGCTCTAGAAGGAAGATATTGTCCAGCTAAAGTAAGTTTTTGATTGATTCTTTTCCGTTGTAAGAAATCATTAGTTATTTACTTTGGGGCCGCTTACACAACACCATTTTCAACTAAAATTGTTGGGTTATTATTATTATTGGGTTATTACTATTATTATAATTATTATGATTTAGTTTGATTATTAGGATAGGGACCGCAAAAAACATAAAAAAAATTATAAAACAGTTAATATTAACTATTGTAAATAGCAAGTTTTTAGCTCTGCATCCACGGGGGCTTGATACCTATAGTCCCTGCCCAAAAATTCAACACCTGTTAAGGGGGGGCGCGAGAAACTGTAGCTGTGTCCCAATTCAAGGGCTGCATCCTTTGAAGGCCGTGTCCTCTGAAGTGCGCGGCCGACGCAGCCTTCAAAGGACGCTCCGAGACTCGTTTACAGTGGAAGGTATAGCGGATTGCGTCACCGCGGCGCGACGAAGACTGTCCCAATTCGTAGGTCCTTCGAAGGCTCCTTCAAAATACGGCCTGCAAATGCGTCCTTCTTTTCCCGTGAAATGAAGGATACTCGGATGGACGCTTCGCAGCCTTGCCTACCCCAGAATTCCTTGCGCGCCGCGACGTCAGATATTTGAAGAGAAATTGACAGATTACACTTTTAAATGCAAGTATTGGGTTTCAATTTACTCCAGTAATCTAATGTATCTACTGATAAAAATAAAATGTTGACTAATATGTTACCAACATACGATTTTATATAGTTTATATTCTTTATTATGCACATAAATGGGCAGAGGTAAACATCTTTAGTTGTTTTGTTTTTAGGCAGTTGAATATAACTTTAAAGTCCAGTATAAATGTTCATTTCAGTTCTCTTCAACGGCAGCTGTCAACAGTTGCTAAATAGTACAAATAATGTAACAAAATACATTTACTCTGTATTTGAGTATAATTGTGAAGTACCTCAGATTTTTATTCAACTTCATCTCAGAGGCAAATATTGTGGTTTTGTGAAAAACTGACTTTTAACTCATGGATATTACATTTTGATATTAGTTATCATTTAAAAAAAATCTAAAACTAAATACACTAGAAATACGTCTTCTAGATCAGGGATAGGCACCGTTGGTCTTGGAGGGCCGCTGTCCTGCAGAGTTCAGCTCATAGAACAGTTATGCATGTTAAAATATTTAGTTGTTTGCTTTGAGGATGTGAGTTAATTTAATTTATTCTTCCCTCTTTCTGAAAACATCTTAGTGACATGGCAGCCGGTGAATAAGTCAGCACTGCAAACCTGTTGGTAGACAGTGGAAATATGCCCTGATCCAGATGATGTCCCGCTGACAGAGGCTTCACCAGAGTCAATAAAGCCCAGCTCAATAAAAGACTACAGAAAAACATTTTCTTCCATCTGTTTTATGTACTGTTAATTTTAAAATTTATTTTGTTTTTCTAATCTTAAACGTAACTTATGTAAATAGTTGTAAAAAGTACTGTAAATAAAAATGTATAGAACAATTTATTTTTTCATTTACAAATTAATTGACATGACAAAAATAAATGTACAGAATTATTTATTTTATTTACAAATTATAACTTGCATAACAAAAATAATGTGTAGAACGGTAATATTTCATTTACACATTTTAATTTACAAAACCAAAATTTTAGTTCTCAACAATCTCTCTAGAAGAGAAAACAATCAGTCCATTCTCTCCCTGCTCTCCTCTGTGTCCCGCTGAAACTTCCTGTCCTCCCTCAGTCTCTCCATCAGCTCATCCTCTCGTCTCGTCTCCTCTTGGCTGGAGTTGCTCCTCATCTTGGTCATCCACTGCTGAACTTGGCCCTGGTGTGTCCTCAGGGATGGAGGCAGTGAGGACAGGGGGATTGTCCCAACACCTCATTCATGAAGACAAACCATGGCCAAGTTCCCCACTCCCTCACCTGTCCCAGGACACTTTCAATCCTAAGGCAGAGAAAATAAACATGTCTGTCAACAACAAACACAACAGCACAATACATTTCAGTAAAGATGTGTCTATTAACTTGCATACTTTTTATTTATTTTTTAAGTTGTAATAAGTTTTTTTTTTTTTACCTGCAAGGCAGGGGTGCAATCTTAAGAAAATTAAAAAATATGATGCATCAGTAGCCTACAAACATACAAAATACTCCAGAAATCATATTTATAGATGCTCAAATTCTATATTCTCGATATTTCCGGCCTGGTAAATAAATACTCATTTGCTGCCCTCATTTTAATAAAGCTGCTAAAAGTAACTTGATCCATAAAACAAAACGAAACATTACCTAACGAATCACCTAACGAATAAAGCTGTGCCGTGGTAACACAGAAATAAAGACCACCGGCTTTTAAAACGTTTCGTTGGTTATTTTAGTAAATTAAAACAACAGGCTACTTACATGTATAAGTGTTGCTCGGCCGCGGGATGGGCAGAGGAATACACTGCGAAGGATCCACTTGTTCAGGGCTGGGTTTCCCAATAACGATGTATCTTAGCTCTAAAGAGCATGTTCTACGAGCGAAGTTACGATCGCTCGCAGCAATTCCACGTGCGTTTCCCAAAAATGTACTTAACATGAACGCGCGAGAACGCGCTCTAAGTGCTACTTAAGAGTCGCTGTCCATTTGCGAAGTTCTGAAATATAACCTTATATGGAATCGTTTCCTCTGAACGTTTTACCTAATAATTGTCATCTGATGTGGATTAGCAATCAAAACACGTCTATATAAAGCAACTACCTACAGGCTGAGGCACTGACAAAAGGCTGAACAAAAAAAACAAAAACAAGAAAAGATACCTTTCAAAAAGACGAAATAAATATCCTCATTTAATTCAGATGTGTATTTGTTACCTGCCCTCATAAAAAAAAATTTAATCATAAAATCCAGTGATCATAAAGTCAGTTTCCACAAACATATTAAGCAGCAGAACGGTTTTTTTTTATCAACATTGATAATAATGAGAATATTAAAATAAAATAAATAATAAAAAAGTGTACAATAAAGTACAATCAAAACCTTATAGTATTATCACAATGCACTTGAATAAAGTTAAAGGTGTAATCTGCCGGTTGTCCTGTAGGTGACCTCATAACTCTGTCTTCTTACGATACACTTAGAGCTTTACGATTACTCCAGAGCACTCGTAGATCTACGATCATTTTCAAGTGCTACTTAAGTTACGATGCTTTTGGGAAACAGACCTTAATATTAAGATCACTCGTACGATCGTTTTTACGATCAACTTAGGCTTACGATGCTTTTGGGAAACGCAGCCCTGGTTGGTTCTATCCTTCGCGGCCGGGGAGAAGGACGGTGGGTTGGGTTGCCAGGTCTCTGCAACAAAAGTAGTCCAAAACTCCCAATGCGATTTTCTCCATCGAGCGGCCGAATTCTCCACTGCAGTTGTACGTTTGGGGGTGTTGGAGCGGCGAATTCATACTTATGGAGTAGAACCAAACCCGCGGAAATAATTTTTCACCCGCGGCAACAACTTAAAAGTAGCCTAATTCGGCTGAAAAAAACGGGGACTTGGCAACACGGACGGCAGGCTGCATTTGAAGGCTCCTTCGAATTGAGACAGCCTTCGTCGCGCTGCGGTGACGCAATCGGCCTTCAAATGCGGCCTTTGAAGGATGCAGCCCCCGAATTGGGACACAGCTACTGTTTGACTCGAACACACTGCCGGAATTCTGGCTGTCAGTGGAGACAGAGTACGCTGAACTTGCGAGACTTGCAATTGATATACTTTTGCCTTTTGCCTCAACTTGGCTCTGCGAAGCAACATTTTCTATATTAACTTACATCAAAAGCAAGTATCGCTCAAGCTTATTGACAGTGGACGATGATTTACGGATAGCTGTGTCGGGTATCAAACCACGGATTGGTATGTTGTGCTCTCAGAAACAGGCTCAGCCATCACATTAGGTAAGCTGCTAGATATGTACTACTGTTCAAAACTATTTTTATGAACGCTATATGCAGCACATAATACAGGTGAAACTCGAAAAATGTGAATATCTTTCAAAAGTTATTGTATTTCAGTAATACAAATTTAAAGGTGAAACATATTTAGTATATACATATGCGCATGATATTCAGAGGGCCGACATTTCTGTATTTAAAATCCTGTAATATTCTAATATTCGAGGGGGGTGTGGTTCCGCAAGGTCTGTAAAGGGAGAGTTTGACGGATCCTGTGGAAATACTGACGAGTGTAAAGAGTTTTATTGTGAGATTGTTTTGTATGCTGTAGCAAGGCTACGGTGAATGCACTGTTGGCGCGACTTTTGTTTATTGATTTGAGTTTTGTAAATAAAACGTGCGAGTGCAGTCACGCCGACCCTGTCTTCTTCCTTCCAAACACTGAACCTCTTCACAACTTGTATAGCAATGATGTTCGTTTGCACGCAAATGAAATTAGACAAACTTGGAGGGGCGCATATCCTAAAAGGTTGAAAACCCCTGCTCTAGCGTGGCGAACATGACGGCTGGAGGCTCTGGATAGGTGGTCATCTTGGTTGAAGACTCTTGGCTGAGGGCTTAGGCGTGTGGTGACCATCTTGGCTGAGAGCTCAGGCGTGTGGTGACCATCTTGGCTGAGGGCTCAGTTGGGGAGGCCATCTTGGCTGAGGGCTCAGGTGTGTGGTGACCATCTTGGCTGAGGGCTCAGGTGTGTGGTGACCATCTTGGCTGAGGGCTCAGGTGTGTGGTGACCATCTTGGCTGAGGTTCAGGTGTGTGGTGACCATCTTGGCTGAGGGCTCAGGCGTGTGGTGACCATCTTGGCTGAGGGCTCAGGCGTGTGGTGACCATCTTGGCTGAGGGCTCAGGCGTGGAGGCCATCTTGGCTGAGGGCTCAGGCGTGGAGGCCATCTTGGCTGAGGGCTCAGGCGTGGAGGCCATCTTGGCTGAGGGCTCAGGCGTGGAGGCCATCTTGGCTGAGGTCTCAGGCGTGGAGGCCATCTTGGCTGAGGGCTCAGGCGTGGAGGCCATCTTGGCTGAGGGCTCAGGCATGGAGGCAATCTTGGCTGAGGGCTCAGGCGTGTGGTGACCATCTTGGCTGAGGGCTCAGGCGTGTGGCGACCATCTTGGCTGAGGGCTCAGGCGTGGAGTCCATCTTGGCTGAGGGCTCAGGCGTGGAGGCCATCTTGGCTGAAGGCTCAGGCGTGGAGGCCATCTTGGCTGAGGGCTCAGGCGTGGAGGCCATCTTGGCTGAGGGCTCAGGCGTGGAGGCCATCTTGGCTGAGGGCTCAGTTGTGGAGGCCATCTTGTCTGAGGGCTCAGGCATGGTGACCATCTTGGCTAAGGGCTCAGGCATGGTGACCATCTTGGCTGAGGGCTCAGGCGTGGTGACCATCTTGGCTGAGGGCTCAGTTGGGGAGGCCATCTTGGATGAGGGCTCAGGTGTGTGGTGACCATCTTGGCTGAGGGCTCAGGTGTGTGGCGACCATCTTGGCTGAGGGCTCAGGCGTGTGGTGACCATCTTGGCTGAGGGCTCAGGCGTGGAGGCCATCTTGGCTGAGGGCTCAGGCGTGGAGGCCATCTTGGCTGAGGGCTCAGGCGTGGAGGCCATCTTGGCTGAGGGCTCAGGCGTGGAGGCCATCTTGGCTGAGGGCTCAGGAGTGGAGGCCATCTTGGCTGAGGGCTCAGGCGTGTGGCGACCATCTTGGCTGAAGGCTCAGGCGTGGAGTCTATCTTGGCGGAGGGCTCAGGTGTGTGGCGACCATCTTGGCTGAGGGCTCAGGCGTGTGGCAACCATCTTGGCTGAGGGCTCAGGCGTGGAGGCCATCTTGGCTGAGGGCTCAGGCGTGTGGTGACCATCTCAGGCGTGTGGTGACCATCTTGGCTGAGGGCTCAGGCGTGTGGCGACCATCTTGGCTGAGGGCTCAGGCGTGTGGTGACCATCTTGGTTGAGGGCTCAGGCGTGGTGACCATCTTGGCTGAGGGCTCAGGCATGGAGTCCATCTTGGCTGAGGGCTCAGGCGTGTGGTGACCATCTTGGCTGAGGGCTCAGGCGTGGTGACCATCTTGGCTGAGGGCTCAGGCGTGGTGACCATCTTGGCTGAGGGCTCAGGCATGGAGGCCATCTTGGCTGAGGGCTCAGGCGTGGAGGCCATCTTGGCTGAGGGCTCAGGCGTGGAGGCCATCTTGGCTGAGGGCTCAGGCGTGGAGACCATCTTGGCTGAGGGCTCAGGCGTGGAGGCCATCTTGGCTGAGGGCTCAGGCGTGGAGGCCATCTTGGCTGAGGGATCAGGCGTGGTGACCATCTTGGCTGAGGGCTCAGGCATGGAAGCCATCTTGGCTGAGGGCTCAGGCGTGTGGCGACCATCTTGGCTGAGGGCTCAGGCGTGTGGCGACCATCTTGGCTGAGGGCTCAGGCGTGGAGGCCATCTTGGCTGAGGGCTCAGGCGTGGAGGCCATCTTGGCTGAGGGCTCAGGCGTGGACGCTATCTTGGCTGAGGGCTCAGGCGTGGAGGCCATCTTGGCTGAGGGCTCAGGCGTGGATGCCATCTTGGCTGAGGGCTCAGGCGTGGAGGCCATCTTGGCTGAGGGCTAAGGCGTGGAGACCATCTTGGCTGAGGGCTCAGGCGTTGAGGCCATCTTGGCTGAGGGCTCAGGCGTGGAGGCCATCTTGGCTGAGTGCTCAGGGGTGTGGCGACCATCTTGGCTGAGCCCTCAGCCAAGATGGCCTCCACGCCTGGATGGCGTGGAGGCCATCTTGGATGAGGGCTCAGGCGTGGAGGCCATCTTGGATGAGGGCTCAGGCCTGGAGGCCATCTTGGCTGAGGGCTCAGGGGTGTGGCGACCATCTTGGCTGAGGGCTCAGGTGTGGAGGCCATCTTGGCTGAGGGCTCAGGCGTGGAGGCCATCTTGGCTGAGGGCTCAGGCGTGTGGCGACCATCTTGGCTGAGGGCTCAGGCGTGGAGGCTATCTTGGCTGAGGGCTCAGGCGTGTGGCGACCATCTTGGCTGAGGGCTCAGGCGTGTGGCGACCATCTTGGCTGAGGGCTAAGGCGTGGAGGCCATCTTGGCTGAGGGCTCAGGCGTGTGGCAACCATCTTGGCTGAGGGCTCAGGCGTGTGGTGACCATCTCAGGCGTGTGGTGACCATCTTGGCTGAGGGCTCAGGCGTGTGGCGACCATCTTGGCTGAGGGCTCAGGCGTGTGGCGACCATCTTGGCTGAGGGCTCAGGTGTGTGGTGACCATCTTGGTTGAGGGCTCAGGCGTGGTGACCATCTTGGCTGAGGGCTCAGGCATGGAGGCCATCTTGGCTGAGGGCTCAGGCCTGTGGTGACCATCTTGGCTGAGGGCTCAGGCGTGGTGACCATCTTGGCTGAGGGCTCAGGCGTGGAGGCCATCTTGGCTGAGGGCTCAGGCGTGGAGGCCATCTTGGCTGAGGGCTCAGGCGTGGGGGCCATCTTGGCTGAGGGCTCAGGCGTGGGGGCCATCTTGGCTGAGGGCTCAGGCGTGGAGACCATCTTGGCTGAGGGCTCAGGCGTGGTGACCATCTTGGCTGAGGGCTCAGGCGTGGAGGCCATCTTAGCTGAGGGCTCAGGCGTGGAGGCCATCTTGGCTGAGGGATCAGGCGTGGTGACCATCTTGGCTGAGGGCTCAGGCGTGTGGCGACCATCTTGGCTGAGGGCTCAGGCGTGTGGTGACCATCTTGGTTGAGGGCTCAGGCGTGTGGTGACCATCTTGGTTGAGGGCTCAGGCGTGGTGACCATCTTGGCTGAGGGCTCAGGCGTGGAGGCCATCTTGGCTGAGGGCTCAGGCGTGGAGGCTATCTTGGCTGAGGGCTCAGGCGTGGAGGCTATCTTGGCTGAGGGCTCAGGCGTGGAGGCCATCTTGGCTGAGGGCTCAGGCCTGGATGCCATCTTGGCTGAGGGCTCAGGCGTGGAGGCCATCTTGGCTGAGGGCTCAGGCGTGGAGGCCATCTTGGCTGAGGGCTCAGGCGTGGAGGCCATCTTGGCTGAGGGCTCAGGCGTGGAGGCCATCTTGGCTGAGGGCTCAGGCGTGGAGACCATCATGGCTGAGGGCTCAGGCGTTGAGGCCATCTTGGCTGAGGGCTCAGGCGTGGAGGCCATCTTGGCCGAGGGCTCAGGGGTATGGCGACCATCTTGGCTGAGGGCTCAGGTGTGGAGGCCATCTTGGCTGAGGGCTCAGGCGTGTGGTGACCATCTTGGCTGAGGGCTCAGGCGTGTGGCGACCATCTTGGCTGAGGGCTGAGGCGTGGAGGCCATCTTGGCTGAGGGCTCAGGCGTGTGGCGACCATCTTGGCTGAGGGCTCAGGCGTGTGGCAACCATCTTGGCTGAGGGCTCAGGCGTGAGGCCATCTTGGCTGAGGGCTCAGGCGTGTGGTGACCATCTCAGACGTGTGGTGACCATCTTGGCTGAGGGCTCAGGCGTGTGGCGACCATCTTGGCTGAGGGCTCAGGCGTGTGGTGACCATCTTGGTTGAGGGCTCAGGCGTGGTGACCATCTTGGCTGAGGGCTCAGGCGTGGTGACCATCTTGGCTGAGGGCTCAGGCGTGGAGGCCATCTTGGCTGAGGGCTCAGGTGTGGAGGCCATCTTGGCTGAGGGCTCAGGCGTGGAGGCCATCTTGGCTGAGGGCTCAGGCGTGGAGGCCATCTTGGCTGAGGGCTCAGGCGTGGAGGCCATCTTGGCTGAGGGCTCAGGCGTGGAGGCCATCTTGGCTGAGGGCTCAGGGGTGTGGCGACCATCTTGGCTGAGGGCTCAGGTGTGGAGGCCATCTTGGCTGAGGGCTCAGGCGTGTGGTGACCATCTTGGCTGAGGGCTCAGGCGTGTGGCGACCATCTTGGCTGAGGGCTCAGGCGTGGAGGCCATCTTGGCTGAGGGCTCAGGCGTGGAGGCCATCTTGGCTGAGGGCTCAGGCGTGGAGGCCATCTTGGCTGAGGGCTCAGGCGTGGAGGCCATCTTGGCTGAGGGCTCAGGCATGTGGAGGCCATCTTGGCTGAGGGCTCAGGCGTGGAGGCCATCTTGGCTGAGGGCTCAGGCGTGGAGGCCATCTTGGCTGAGGGCTCAGGGGTGTGGCGACCATCTTGGCTGAGGGCTCAGGTGTGGAGGCCATCTTGGCTGAGGGCTCAGGCGTGGAGGCCATCTTGGCTGAGGGCTCAGGCGTGTGGCGACCATCTTGGCTGAGGGCTCAGGCGTGGAGGCTATCTTGGCTGAGGGCTCAGGCGTGTGGCGACCATCTTGGCTGAGGGCTCAGGCGTGTGGCAACCATCTTGGCTGAGGGCTCAGGCGTGGAGGCCATCTTGGCTGAGGGCTCAGGCGTGTGGTGACCATCTCAGGCGTGTGGTGACCATCTTGGCTGAGGGCTCAGGCGTGTGGCGACCATCTTGGCTGAGGGCTCAGGCGTGTGGCGACCATCTTGGCTGAGGGCTCAGGCGTGTGGTGACCATCTTGGTTGAGGGCTCAGGCGTGGTGACCATCTTGGCTGAGGGCTCAGGCATGGAGGCCATCTTGGCTGAGGGCTCAGGGGTGTGGTGACCATCTTGGCTGAGGGCTCAGGCGTGGTGACCATCTTGGCTGAGGGCTCAGGCATGGAGGCCATCTTGGCTGAGGGCTCAGGCGTGGAGGCCATCTTGGCTGAGGGCTCAGGCGTGGGGGCCATCTTGGCTGAGGGCTCAGGCGTGGAGGCCATCTTGGCTGAGGGCTCAGGCGTGGAGACCATCTTGGCTGAGGGCTCAGGCGTGGTGACCATCTTGGCTGAGGGCTCAGGCGTGGAGGCCATCTTGGCTGAGGGATCAGGCGTGGTGACCATCTTGGCTGAGGGCTCAGGCGTGTGGCGACCATCTTGGCTGAGGGCTCAGGCGTGTGGTGACCATCTTGGTTGAGGGCTCAGGCGTGGAGGCCATCTTGGCTGAGGGCTCAGGCGTGGAGGCCATCTTGGCTGAGGGCTCAGGCGTGGAGGCCATCTTGGCTGAGGGCTCAGGCGTGGAGGCCATCTTGGCTGAGGGCTCAGGCGTGGAGGCCATCTTGGCTGAGGGCTCAGGCGTGGATGCCATCTTGGCTGAGGGCTCAGGCGTGGAGGCCATCTTGGCTGAGGGCTCAGGCGTGGAGGCCATCTTGGCTGAGGGCTCAGGCGTGGAGGCCATCTTGGCTGAGGGCTCAGGCGTGGAGGCCATCTTGGCTGAGGGCTCAGGCGTGGAGGCCATCTTGGCTGAGGGCTCAGGCGTGGAGGCCATCTTGGCTGAGGGCTCAGGCGTGGAGACCATCTTGGCTGAGGGCTCAGGCGTTGAGGCCATCTTGGCTGAGGGCTCAGGCTTGGAGGCCATCTTGGCCGAGGGCTCAGGGGTGTGGCGACCATCTTGGCTGAGGGCTCAGGTGTGGAGGCCATCTTGGCTGAGGGCTCAGGCGTGTGGTGACCATCTTGGCTGAGGGCTCAGGCGTGTGGCGACCATCTTGGCTGAGGGCTGAGGCGTGGAGGCCATCTTGGCTGAGGGCTCAGGCGTGTGGCGACCATCTTGGCTGAGGGCTCAGGCGTGTGGCAACCATCTTGGCTGAGGGCTCAGGCGTGGAGGCCATCTTGGCTGAGGGCTCAGGCGTGTGGTGACCATCTCAGACGTGTGGTGACCATCTTGGCTGAGGGCTCAGGCGTGTGGCGACCATCTTGGCTGAGGGCTCAGGCGTGTGGTGACCATCTTGGTTGAGGGCTCAGGCGTGGTGACCATCTTGGCTGAGGGCTCAGGCGTGGTGACCATCTTGGCTGAGGGCTCAGGCGTGGAGGCCATCTTGGCTGAGGGCTCAGGCGTGGAGGCCATTTTGGCTGAGGGCTCAGGCGTGGAGGCCATCTTGGCTGAGGGCTCAGGCGTGGAGGCCATCTTGGCTGAGGGCTCAGGCGTGGAGGCCATCTTGGCTGAGGGCTCAGGCGTGGAGGCCATCTTGGCTGAGGGCTCAGGCATGTGGAGGCCATCTTGGCTGAGGGCTCAGGCGTGGAGGCCATCTTGGCTGAGGGCTCAGGCGTGGAGGCCATCTTGGCTGAGGGCTCAGGGGTGTGGCGACCATCTTGGCTGAGGGCTCAGGTGTGGAGGCCATCTTGGCTGAGGGCTCAGGCGTGGAGGCCATCTTGGCTGAGGGCTCAGGCGTGTGGCGACCATCTTGGCTGAGGGCTCAGGCGTGGAGGCTATCTTGGCTGAGGGCTCAGGCGTGTGGCGACCATCTTGGCTGAGGGCTCAGGCGTGTGGCAACCATCTTGGCTGAGGGCTCAGGCGTGGAGGCCATCTTGGCTGAGGGCTCAGGCGTGTGGTGACCATCTCAGGCGTGTGGTGACCATCTTGGCTGAGGGCTCAGGCGTGTGGCGACCATCTTGGCTGAGGGCTCAGGCGTGTGGCGACCATCTTGGCTGAGGGCTCAGGCGTGTGGTGACCATCTTGGTTGAGGGCTCAGGCGTGGTGACCATCTTGGCTGAGGGCTCAGGCATGGAGGCCATCTTGGCTGAGGGCTCAGGCGTGTGGTGACCATCTTGGCTGAGGGCTCAGGCGTGGTGACCATCTTGACTGTTCAGCATTTTGCATTGAGAGCATGTGCCGTAATTTAGATATATTTTTAAGATGGTAGAAAGCAGTTTTACAGATGCTAGAAACGTGGCTTTCAAACGAAAGATTGGTATCAAAGAGCACACCCAGGTTCCTCACTGACGACGAGGACTTGACAGAACAGCCATCAAGTGTTAGACAGTATTCTAGGTTACTACTTGTGGAGCTTTTTTGTCCAATAATTAAAAATTCAGTTTTTTCTGAATTGAGTTGCAGGAAATTACCAGTCATCCAATGTTTTATATCAGCTATGCATTCCGTTAATCTTGTGAATTGGTAAGTTTCTTCAGGGCGTGAAGAAATATAGAGCTGAGTATCGTCAGCATAACAATGAAAACTAACGCCATGCTTCCTAATGATATCTCCCAGTGGTAGCATGTACAGGGTGAAGAGTAGCGGTCCTAGCACTGAGCCTTGTGGTACTCCATTCTGAACTTGCGATCGGTGTGACATATCTTCATTTACTACTACAAACTGATAACGGTCGCATAGGTATGATTTAAACCATGATAATGCAATTCCACTAATACCTACATAATTTTCGAGTCTATTCAAAAGAATGTTGTGGTCGATAGTATCAAATGCAGCGCTAAGATCGAGTAACACTAATAGAGAGATACAGCCACGATCGGATGATAAGAGCAAATCATTTGTAACTCTGACGAGAGCAGTCTCAGTGCTATGATACGGTCTAAATCCTGACTGGAAATCCTCACAGATACCATTTCTTTCTAAAAAGGAACATAATTGTGAAGACACTGCCTTTTCAAGTATTTTTGACAGAAAGGGTAGATTTGAGATTGGTCTATAATTGACTAAATCTGTAGGATCAAGTTGCGGTTTTTTAATAAGTGGTTTAATAATAGCCAACTTAAAAGTTTTCGGTACATATCCTAATGACAAAGATGAATTAATGATATTAAGAAGAGGATCTATGACCTCTGGTAGCATCTCTTTTAATAGCCTAGTTGGTATAGGGTCGAGCATACATGTTGTCGATTTTGATGATTTAACGAGTTTAGCCAATTCTTCTTCTCCTATAGCAGTGAATGAGTGTAATTTTTCCTCAGTGACACTACAATGCTCTGTCTGATGTGATGCTGTATTAGACGGCTGCATGGTTAAATTTTTTTTCCTAATATTATCAATCTTACATGTGAAGAAGTTCATAAAGTCATTACTGCTGTGCTGTTTACAATCATCAGAAGTTGAAGCTTTATTTTTGGTTAATTTAGCCACTGTATCGAATAAATACCTTGGGTTGTGTTTGTTTTCTTCCAAGAGAGTTGAGAAATAAGCAGATCTAGCCGTTTTTACAGCCTTTCTGTATGTGATCATGTGCTCTTTCCACGAATTACGAAATACCTCTAATTTTGTTTTCTTCCAGCTGCGCTCCATTTTTCTGGCTGCTGTTTTAAGGGCCCGGGTGTGCTCGTTGTACCACGGCGTTGGACTATTTTCTTTAATCTTCTTTAAGCGCAGAGGAGCAACTGTGTCTAAAGTGCTGGAAAAGAGAGAGTCAATAGTTTCTGTTGCAACATCGAGTTCTTCTATACTATCTGGGATGCTGAGCAGATGATACTGATGAGGGAGATTATTTAAAAAGCAATCTTTAGTAGCGGCAGTGATTGTCCTGCCATTTTTAAAGCGAGGGAGATTATTATCTGTAATAATATCATTAACAATAAGCGCTTTTGGGGAAAGGGATCTAATATTCAGCAACCCAAGCATTATCAATTGTTCATCTGTATTATATATTTTGTTTATTTGTTGGACGTCAATTAAATTTTTACTGTTGAATGGTTTTGATGTTTTTTTTTGTATTTACTAATTCGGGGAACAGACACAGTCTCTATATGATAATATCTAGGTGAAAGAGTCTCTATGTGCTGGGATTTATCTGACTCCGGTAACGTGAGACAGCTAGCAGACGGTCGGTTTAGCCAGTTTGTCTGCTTCCTGACCTGGGCCCTAGTGAGTCAAGGTTTAGCTCTAAGACTATGTGCCAGATTACTAGAGAGAAGAGCGGCACCACCCCAAGAGGGATGGATGCCATCCTTCTTCAACAGGTCAGGTCTGCTCCAAAAACTTTTCCAATTGTCTATGAACCCTATGTTATTTTGCAGACACCACTTAGACAACCAGCCATTGAGTGATGATAGTCTGCTAACTATCCCATCACTCCTTTTTGCCGGGAGCGGTCCAGAACAAAAAACAGCCTCAGACATCGTACTAGCGAGTTCACACACCTCTTTAATGTTAATTTTGGTGATCTCCGACTGGCGAAGTCGAACATCATTAGTGCCGACGTGAATAATAATCTTAGAGAATTTACGATTAGCTTTAGCCAGCACTTTTAAATTTGCTTTGATGTCAGGTGCTCTGGCTCCCGGTGAACAAGTGACTATGGTGGCTGGTGTCTCTATCTTCACGTTCCGTGTAATAGAATCGCCAATGACTAGGGCACTTTCAACAGGATACTCAGTGGGTGCTTCACTGAGAGGGGAGAACCTGTTTGATGTTCTAACTGGAACGGAAAAGCGGTTCTTTGGTCTGCGACTATGCTGCCTCACTGTTACCCAGTTTCCCTGCTGCGAGGGCCCTGCAGCCGGAACCGAAGAATGTACAGAGTTCACTAAGCTATTCGCATCCAAATCAGTGTCTAAAGCTGTTACATCCTCACTACTCTCAGATAAAGTATGGATGCGTGTTTCTAATTCTGAAATCTTCTCCGTCAGCCTAACTATCTCTTTACATTTATCACATGTGAAGCCCTGTTCGCCAGCGGAGAATTCTACACTGAACATGCGACATGCAGTGCAGGTGATAATGACAGGAGAAGACATGACTTACCGTGTTTGTTGATTAATCCAATTTACCACTTACCACAATCGTTTGCTGGACACAATTTACTAATCCAAGTTATGAACTCAGAAAAAGGGAGACCCGGGTGCAGAGATAACAAGCTAACAGGCTAGCAAAATGCTAACGTGTGATGGTGATTTAGATTAAAAGCTAGCGATGTCAAATTTAACGTGATAGGCAATTTTTAAACAATGAATGGTGATGAGTAAGTTATATTTAGCAGTAGAAGAAAGAGGAAATATCAAAATAAAGATTCAAACGTAAGCAAGGCTCTACAGAGCTACAGACTTGAGCTACAGAGCAACAGACACAGCAGGCAGACAGGAGCAATCGATCAGGAGACAGGAGCAATCGATCCGCACCAAGTTCTCACGCAGTGAAAAATACATTGCGGATCAGGACCATCTTGTCTGAGGGCTCAGGCGTGTGGCGACCATCTTGGCTGAGGGCTCAGGCGTGGAGGCTATCTTGGCTGAGGGCTCAGGCGTGTGGCGACCATCTTGGCTGAGGAATCAGGTGTGGAGGCCATCTTGTCTGAGGGCTCAGGCGTGTGGTGACCATCTCAGGCGTGTGGTGACCATCTTGGCTGAGGGCTCAGGCGTGTGGCGACCATCTTGGCTGAGGGCTCAGGCATGTGGCGACCATCTTGGCTGAGGGCTCAGGCGTGTGGTGACCATCTTGGCTGAGGGCTCAGGCGTGGTGACCATCTTGGCTGAGGGCTCAGGCATGGAGGCCATCTTGGCTGAGGGCTCAGGCGTGTGGTGACCATCTTGGCTGAGGGCTCAGGCGTGGTGACCATCTTGGCTGAGGGCTCAGGCGTGGTGACTACCTTGGCTGAGGGCTCAGGCGTGGTGACCATCTTGGCTGAGGGCTCAGGCTTGGAGGCCATCTTGGCTGAGGGCTCAGGCGTGGAGGCCATCTTGGCTGAGGGCTCAGGCGTGGAGGCCATCTTGGCTGAGGGCTCAGGCGTGGAGGCCATCTTGGCTGAGGGCTCAGGCGTGGAGGCCATCTTGGCTGAGGGCTCAGGCGTGGAGGCCATCTTGGCTGAGGGCTCAGGCGTGGTGACCATCTTGGCTGAGGGCTCAGGCGTGTGGCGACCATCTTGGCTGAGGGCTTAGGCGTGGCGACCATCTTGGCTGAGGGCTCAGGCGTGGTGACCATCTTGTCTGAGGGCTCAGGCGTGGTGACCATCTTGGCTGAGGGCTCAGGCGTGGTGACCATCTTGGCTGAGGGCTCAGGCGTGGTGACCATCTTGGCTGAGGGCTCAGGCGTAGAGGCCATCTTGTCTGAGGGCTCAGGCGTGGTGACCATCTTGGCTGAGGGCTCAGGCATGTGGTGACCATCTTGGCTGAGGGCTCAGGCGTGTGGTGACCATCTTGGCTGAGGGCTCAGGCGTGGTGACCATCTTGGCTGAGGGCTCAGGCATGGAGGCCATCTTGGCTGAGGGCTCAGGCGTGTGGTGACCATCTTGGCTGAGGGCTCAGGCGTGGTGACCATCTTGGCTGAGGGCTCAGGCGTGGTGACTACCTTGGCTGAGGGCTCAGGCGTGGTGACCATCTTGGCTGAGGGCTCAGGCTTGGAGGCCATCTTGGCTGAGGGCTCAGGCATGGAGGCCATCTTGGCTGAGGGCTCAGGCGTGGTGACCATCTTGGCTGAGGGCTCAGGCTTGGAGGCCATCTTGGCTGAGGGCTCAGGCGTGGAGACCATCTTGGCTGAGGGCTCAGGCATGGAGGCCATCTTGGCTGAGGGCTCAGGCGTGTGGTGACCATCTTGGCTGAGGGCTCAGGCGTGGTGACCATCTTGGCTGAGGGCTCAGGCGTGGTGACTACCTTGGCTGAGGGCTCAGGCGTGGTGACCATCTTGGCTGAGGGCTCAGGCTTGGAGGCCATCTTGGCTGAGGGCTCAGGCGTGGAGGCCATCTTGGCTGAGGGCTCAGGCGTGGAGGCCATCTTGGCTGAGGGCTCAGGCGTGGAGGCCATCTTGGCTGAGGGCTCAGGCGTGGAGGCCATCTTGGCTGAGGGCTCAGGTGTGGAGGCCATCTTGGCTGAGGGCTCAGGCGTGGTGACCATCTTGGCTGAGGGCTCAGGCGTGTGGCGACCATCTTGGCTGAGGGCTTAGGCGTGGCGACCATCTTGGCTGAGGGCTCAGGCGTGGTGACCATCTTGTCTGAGGGCTCAGGCGTGGTGACCATCTTGGCTGAGGGCTCAGGCGTGGTGACCATCTTGGCTGAGGGCTCAGGCGTGGTGACCATCTTGGCTGAGGGCTCAGGCGTAGAGGCCATCTTGTCTGAGGGCTCAGGCGTGGTGACCATCTTGGCTGAGGGCTCAGGCATGTGGTGACCATCTTGGCTGAGGGCTCAGTCGTGTGGTGACCATCTTGGCTGAGGGCTCAGGCGTGTGGTGACCATCTTGGCTGAGGGCTCAGTTGTGGAGGCCATCTTGGCTGAGGGCTCAGGCGTGGTGACCATCTTGTCTGAGGGCTCAGGTGTGTGGAGGCCATCTTGGCTGAGGGTTCAGGTGTGGTGACCATCTTGTCTGAGGGCTCAGGCGTGTTGAGGCCATCTTGTCTGAGGGCTCAGGCGTGGTGACCATCTTGTCTGAGGGCTCAGGCGTGTTGAGGCCATCTTGTCTGAGGGCTCAGGCGTGTTGAGGCCATCTTGTCTGAGGGCTCAGGCGTGTTGAGGCCATCTTGTCTGAGGGCTCAGGCGTGTTGAGGCCATCTTGTCTGAGGGCTCAGGCGTGTTGAGGCCATCTTGTCTGAGGGCTCAGGCGTGTTGAGGCCATCTTGTCTGAGGGCTCAGGCATGGTGACCATCTTGGCTGAGGGCTCAGGCGTGGAGGCCATCTTGTCTGAGGGCTCAGGCGTGTGGAGGCCATCTTGGCTGAGGGCTCAGGCGTGGTGACCATCTTGTCTGAGGGCTCAGGCGTGTGGAGGCCATCTTGGCTGAGGGCTCAGGCGTGGAGGCCATCTTGTCTGAGGGCTCAGGCGTGGAGGCCATCTTGTCTGAGGGCTCAGGCGTGGAGGCCATCTTGTCTGAGGGCTCAGGCGTGGAGGCCATCTTGGCTGAGGGCTCAGGCGTGGTGACCATCTTGGCCGAGTGCTCAGGCGTGTGGTGACCATCTTGGCTGAGGGCTCAGGCGTGGAGGCCATCTTGGCTGAGGGCTCAGGCGTGGAGGCCATCTTGGCTGAGGGCTCAGGCGTGTGGTGACCATCTTGGCTGAGGGCTCAGGCGTGTGGCGACCATCTTGGCTGAGGGCTCAGGCGTGTGGCGACCATCTTGGCTGAGGGCTCAGGCGTGTGGTGACCATCTTGGTTGAGGGCTCAGGCGTGGTGACCATCTTGGCTGAGGGCTCAGGCATGGAGGCCATCTTGGCTGAGGGCTCAGGCGTGTGGTGACCATCTTGGCTGAGGGCTCAGGCGTGGTGACCATCTTGGCTGAGGGCTCAGGCGTGGTGACCATCTTGGCTGAGGGCTCAGGCGTGGAGGCCATCTTGGCTGAGGGCTCAGGCGTGGAGGCCATCTTGGCTGAGGGCTCAGTTGTGGAGGCCATCTTGTCTGAGGGCTCAGGCGTGGTGACCATCTTGGCTGAGGGCTCAGGCGTGGTGACCATCATGGCTGAGGGCTCAGGCGTGGTGACCATCTTGCCTGAGGGCTCAGGCGTGGTGACCATCTTGGCTGAGGGCTCGGGCGTGTGGTGACCATCTTGGCTGAGGGCTCAGGCGTGTGGTGACCATCTTGGCTGAGGGCTCAGGCGTGGTGACCATCTTGGCTGAGGGCTCAGGCGTGTGGTGACCATCTTGGCTGAGGGCTCAGGCGTGTGGTGACCATCTTGGCTGAGGGCTCAGGCGTGTGGTGACCCTCTTGGCTGAGGGCTCAGGCGTGTGGTGACCATCTTGGCTGAGGGCTCAGTTGTGGAGGCCATCTTGGCTGAGGGCTCAGGCGTGGTGACCATCTTGTCTGAGGGCTCAGGTGTGTGGAGGCCATCTTGGCTGAGGGTTCAGGTGTGGTGACCATCTTGGCTGAGGGCTCAGGCGTGGTGACCATCTTGGTTGAGGGCTCAGGCGTGGTGACCATCTTGGCTGAGGGCTCAGGCATGGAGGCCATCTTGGCTGAGGGCTCAGGCGTGTGGTGACCATCTTGGCTGAGGGCTCAGGCGTGGTGACCATCTTGGCTGAGGGCTCAGGCGTGGTGACCATCTTGGCTGAGGGCTCAGGCGTGGAGGCCATCTTGGTTGAGGGCTCAGGCGTGTTGAGGCCATCTTGGCTGAGGGCTCAGTTGTGGAGGCCATCTTGTCTGAGGGCTCAGGCGTGGTGACCATCTTGGCTGAGGGCTCAGGCGTAGTGACCATCATGGCTGAGGGCTCAGGCGTGGTGACCATCTTGCCTGAGGGCTCAGGCGTGGTGACCATCTTGGCTGAGGGCTCGGGCGTGTGGTGACCATCTTGGCTGAGGGCTCAGGCGTGTGGTGACCATCTTGGCTGAGGGCTCAGGCGTGGTGACCATCTTGGCTGAGGGCTCAGGCGTGTGGTGACCATCTTGGCTGAGGGCTCAGGCGTGTGGTGACCATCTTGGCTGAGGGCTCAGGCGTGTGGTGACCCTCTTGGCTGAGGGCTCAGGCGTGTGGTGACCATCTTGGCTGAGGGCTCAGTTGTGGAGGCCATCTTGGCTGAGGGCTCAGGCGTGGTGACCATCTTGTCTGAGGGCTCAGGTGTGTGGAGGCCATCTTGGCTGAGGGTTCAGGTGTGGTGACCATCTTGGCTGAGGGCTCAGGCGTGGTGACCATCTTGTCTGAGGGCTCAGGTGTGTGGAGGCCATCTTGGCTGAGGGTTCAGGTGTGGTGACCATCTTGTCTGAGGGCTCAGGCGTGTTGAGGCCATCTTGGCTGAGGGCTCAGGCGTGTGGCGACCATCTTGGCTGAGGGCTCAGGCGTGGAGGCTATCTTGGCTGAGGGCTCAGGCGTGTGGCGACCATCTTGGCTGAGGGCTCAGGCGTGTGGCAACCATCTTGGCTGAGGGCTCAGGCGTAGAGGCCATCTTGGCTGAGGGCTCAGGCGTGGAGGCCATCTTGGCTGAGGGCTCAGGCGTGTGGTGACCATCTCAGGCGTGTGGTGACCATCTTGGCTGAGGGCTCAGGCGTGTGGCGACCATCTTGGCTGAGGGCTCAGGCGTGTGGCGACCATCTTGGCTGAGGGCTCAGGCGTGTGGTGACCATCTTGGCTGAGGGCTCAGGCGTGGTGACCATCTTGGCTGAGGGCTCAGGCATGGAGGCCATCTTGGCTGAGGGCTCAGGCGTGTGGTGAACATCTTGGCTGAGGGCTCAGGCGTGGTGACCATCTTGGCTGAGGGCTCAGGCGTGGTGACCATCTTGGCTGAGGGCTCAGGCGTGGAGGCCATCTTGGCTGAGGGCTCAGGCGTGGTGACCATCTTGGCTGAGGGCTCAGGCGTGGAGGCCATCTTGGCTGAGGGCTCAGGCGTGGAGGCCATCTTGGCTGAGGGCTCAGGCGTGGAGGCCATCTTGGCTGAGGGCTCAGGCGTGGAGGCCATCTTGGCTGAGGGCTCAGGCGTGGAGGCCATCTTGGCTGAGGGCTCAGGCGTGGTGACCATCTTGGCTGAGGGCTCAGGCGTGGTGACCATCTTGGCTGAGGGCTCAGGCGTGGAGGCCATCTTGGCTGAGGGCTCAGGCGTGGAGGCCATCTTGGCTGAGGGCTCAGGCGTGGAGGCCATCTTGGCTGAGGGCTCAGGCGTGGAGGCCATCTTGGCTGAGGGCTCAGGCGTGGAGGCCATCTTGGCTGAGGGCTCAGGCGTGGAGGCCATCTTGGCTGAGGGCTCAGGCGTGGAGGCCATCTTGGCTGAGGGCTCAGGCGTGGTGACCATCTTGGCTGAGGGCTCAGGCGTGTGGCGACCATCTTGGCTGAGGGCTTAGGCGTGGCGACCATCTTGGCTGAGGGCTCAGGCGTGGTGACCACCTTGTCTGAGGGCTCAGGCGTGGTGACCATCTTGGCTGAGGGCTGAGGCGTAGAGGCCATCTTGGCTGAGGGCTCAGGCGTGTGGCGACCATCTTGGCTGAGGGCTCAGGCGTGTGGTGACCATCTTGGCTGAGGGCTCAGGCGTGCGGTGACCATCTTGGCTGAGGGCTCAGTTGTGGAGGCCATCTTGGCTGAGGGCTCAGGCGTGTTGAGGCCATCTTGGCTGAGGGTTCAGGTGTGGTGACCATCTTGTCTGAGGGCTCAGGCGTGTGGTGACCATCTTGTCTGAGGGCTCAGGCGTGTTGAGGCCATCTTGGCTGAGGGCTCAGGCGTGTTGAGGCCATCTTGGCTGAGGGTTCAGGTGTGGTGACCATCTTGTCTGAGGGCTCAGGCGTGTTGAGGCCATCTTGTCTGAGGGCTCAGGCGTGGTGACCATCTTGTCTGAGGGCTCAGGCGTGTTGAGGCCATCTTGTCTGAGGGCTCAGGCGTGTTGAGGCCATCTTGTCTGAGGGCTCAGGCGTGTTGAGGCCATCTTGTCTGAGGGGTCAGGCGTGTTGAGGCCATCTTGTCTGAGGGCTCAGGCGTGTTGAGGCCATCTTGTCTGAGGGCTCAGGCGTGTTGAGGCCATCTTGTCTGAGGGCTCAGGCGTGGTGACCATCTTGTCTGAGGGCTCAGGCGTGTGGAGGCCATCTTGGCTGAGGGCTCAGGCGTGGTGACCATCTTGTCTGAGGGCTCAGGCGTGTGGAGGCCATCTTGGCTGAGGGTTCAGGTGTGTGGAGGCCATCTTGGCTGAGGGCTCAGGCGTGGAGGCCATCTTGTCTGAGGGCTCAGGCGTGGAGGCCATCTTGTCTGAGGGCTCAGGCGTGGAGGCCATCTTGGCTGAGGGCTCAGGCGTGGTGACCATCTTGGCTGAGGGCTCAGGCGTGTGGTGACCATCTTGGCTGAGGGCTCAGGCGTGTGGTGACCATCTTGGCTGAGGGCTCAGGCGTGTGGTGACCATCTTGGCTGAGGGCTCAGGCGTGTGGTGACCATCTTGGCTGAGGGCTCAGGCGTGTGGTGACCATCTTGGCTGAGGGCTCAGGCGTGTGGAGGCCATCTTGGCTGAGGGCTCAGGCGTGTGGAGGCCATCTTGGCTGAAGACACTGGCATGGCGGCCATTTTGGCATGGTAGGCATGGCGTGAACAGTCTGTGGCCTGGCAAGCATGATGTGAAAAAACTCTGCTGTGGTGGTTGTGGCATGAATGAATCCAGACATGACGGTTGGCGTGTGGAGACTGGTGTGGAGTGTACTGTGGGATTGCAGGGTTCCTCCAAAGTTCCCACAGTAAACAAGGAACCACTCGACAGAAGTGCAAAGTCAATATAGTTAACCAGAGTTCATGCGACATTGCTTTCAGGCATCAAATAATTCCAATGGCAATTAAGTCCATAGCGAAAAGGGCCCTTGAGGGCAACATCATTAAAGTCCACCTCATAACCAAGTTTACAAAAATCTGCCACATAATAATCACCATGGCGCAGACGTTATAGGGTGACTGCTGGGTTCATAGTTGCAGATCAGGTATTCTGTAATGTAGTCTACTGGAGGTGAGTTGAACTGAAGCCATGTGCAGGTTATCTAAATCCAAATAGTGAACAGAGACACAAACGACTTGGCTTGACTAAACTTGAAATATGAACTTAACCAGAACTTAAACATGAACAGACACTCACCAACAGAGGGTTACACAATCAATACTCAACAAGAGACAATGGAAACATGAGGACTATTTACAAAAAGACTAATGACCAAACAAGGAACACCTGTGAACAATCAAGACAGAGAACCAATCAAAACGTGACACATAAGACAAGCAACCAATAAGAACATAGGACACCATGTTACCCGCTCTACAACATTTTGATGTATATCTGGGGTCTGGGGCCGTACCTGTTGTGGTTTTTACTGACCACAATCTGTTGGTTTTCTGGTCACAGAAGAATAATCATAACCAGCGCTCAACATGTTGGGCATTGATGACCCAGAAATACAATCTAGAGATTAAGCATAAAAAGAGGAGTGATAATATTGTTGCAGATGCTCTTTCTCGGGGGTAATGTTTATGTGTCTTATGTAATTGTTTAACTGTTGTGGATTTTACGTGCGCTCTACTCACAACGTAGTTTCTTTACGGTCAATGGTTCAGTCAGTCTAATGTTTATCCTTTTTGTTGTCCCTCCCTTGTTTACTTTGGCTCATCTCTATCAAGATTATACCTATATCTACCTGTTTATCATGAGTTAGCTGATTGAGCACAGCTACAAAAGACACCAATGAGGAGGAGAAAGGAGAGACCATAGACTCGCGATCCAGCCAGCAAGACAGCATCTTTGTTCTAATGCTTTCAAATTCATTCCAGCTTTGTCCTTAATATCTGGCACTAACAAGACAGACAACATTGAATCTGGTAACTAAACATGAAACATAAAACCAGTAAAACAGACAGATAAAAGGCTCTTACTTCCATATTTACGATGTTCAGCAGAGATATGGTCTAGGCTGCTTGCTTTTTTGTCATATAGTTTGCTTAAAGCTCATTACCCTCAATATTGCCCACCTTATACAGACCATCTTGGACATAACTAAATAGATTACACTGAGACCCATGGAATCAGCCCTTAGTTCCTGGGACAAATTGTTCTGGGTAATCTCGGTGGAAACGGGACTTAGAAGTTCAAACCGCACTTTCTTTGAGGACTCAATCCAGTCAGAATCAAATGTATTTGAGGCCAACAGGACAATCCCATCCTGGCTTAGAGTCTTCATTTTAGCAGCAAGAAAATTAAGGAATTCATCCCCCACAATAACTTTGCCGTCAAACAGTTTTATAGATCTCAGGTTTTAATAGAGGTCGTTTGAACACTGCTATTCTGCTACTACATCTTGATTATATATAAGACAAGCCCTTTTCATATTTTTTGGCTTATTGGGCATTCTACTGGGGAACCACAAGGTAGAGTTCCAGTCTGAGTCTTCTTTTCTTTTAAAGCAAAAAAAAATAGTTTATGACCAAATGATAAATATAATCAGGTGAAAAGTTAACGAATGAAATGTGTTAAATCCAGTCATCACTAAACATCTCTCTTGTAGGATGCATCATATTTAAAGCAATCGAAACTCATTCAAGAGGAACAGGGGAGTCATATTAGTTGCATGATCTTAATTGGGTCTCTATGATCAGCACGGTTAGGGTTAGTACAAAAAATGAACGTAGGCACAGTTAAATGAATGCTTCACAATATTGTAGCCTCACACATCACGCCCATGGACCGTTGGCTGACCGTCTGATGCATACAACACACTAAACACTTAAGGATTTTCAAAGTCATCCTCTGATTGGTTGAATTCTACAGGATGTCCGTCAGCCACGCCAAACCCGCTCATGGAAGAAGAACGCCGTCGTGTTTGTATCTGTGACAATGAGCGCCTACCAGAATCAACTAAACGCTGGATTTTCACAACTATGTGAAGTATGTAAAGTTCGTGGCATAGGCTCTTTAAAATATGTCCAAGAGTTTTACACACCAGTCTGTTATTGTAGGGATATCGACTTTACATTGGAAATCCAGACCTTCTGCTGTCAGTCTGATTGTCCTGTGACATTGAAAACCTTGACATACAATATAAGTAAATGAAAATGTAATTTATTAAGACATGAATACATAAATATAAAGTGTAAAAGAGAATAAAGAATCAATATGAGATTGAGATGTCTGTGACTGCTTTCCCAAAGGTGTTTAATCCTGAAAGCGTGCAATAATTTAACACTGCAAACTGTTGCACAAATGGCAAATACAAATATAGTCATAACTAAACATTGAGTGCTCATAAAAATAGGTTATTCACTATTTAAAGAACAATTTCGATGAGCTAGGGTGGGTGTTGGCCACCCGGATTATTGTTTTGCTCATCCAAGCATAACAAAACAAGACCTGGATGATTTCCTCTTCTTTTTGGACAAAATATGGGACATCTGATTCCTACGATGACGCATTGCTGCCACATACTAATTATTTATTTTCACTCAATTATGTCATAATAACGAGATGTTATGTAGTGTTAATGACATCTTTTCTCGTAATAACGAGATCTTATGTCGTTTTAACGACATATTTTCTCGTAATGAGATCTTATGTTGTTTTCTCGTAATAACGAGATCTTATGTTGTAAAAACAACATCATTTTCTCGTAATAGCGAGATCTTATGCCATTTTAACGACATCTTTTCTCGTAATAACGAGATCTTATGGTGTAAAAACGACAGAATTTTCTCGTAATAACGAGATCTTATGTCATAAAAATTACATAATTTTCTCGTAATAACGAGATCTTATGTCGTAAAAACGGCCACATTTTTTTGTAATAACGAGATCATATGTCGTTTTAAGTTCCCTGCGTCTTCCCCTACAGAACCAGACGCAGTTCACTCACCGCTGGGTTTACTGTAATCTGATCGCTGCCAAATGAACCTCCTCTACTTGTGCTGGAAGAACACGTTTGTGCGGGTCCCTCATTACTCTCAATGCTTGAATTATTACTCTCATTTCTCTTATTTGAGCTTTTGTTGGACCTGTGATGCTCCTGAGGAAAAAGAGATCCTACAATCAATATTTAGTTCAATTCTGCATAGTTTGTTTTCTTAAATTTTTTTATATTTTAGTTCTGTGTAAGACACAAAGAATTACAGTAAACAATCAAAACCTGAATGATTACAAAATACAAGAATAATGTAAAGGCGCCTGTTTAAATAAGTGTAGTCATCTAATGAATGAATGACATTTAAATGATTAAATGATCTTTACCTGTAGCAGACATGTTTCCTTGTTGAGTTTCTCTGTGCATTTGGATGTAACCTGTTTAGTGTTGGACTGGTTTGGGATGGGCAGGACGAACACAGAAACAAAACTGGGTGTGCCATGTACATGGGTAAGTTTAAAGGTCTCATGACATGGATTTTTTTATTATTTTATAATGTTTCCTGAGGTGTACTTATATTGTTAGTATGGTTTTTACATCAAAAAATGTCATAATTTTGAAATAAAAAGCATTTTTCTATACTGATTTTAGCCCTCTGGCTTGAATGCTCTGGTTGAAGAGGCGTGTCTGCTGTGATACTTCAGTGTAAACGCCCACTGCTGTGATTGGCTGACATCTTTGCATTTGAAATGAGTGTTAGATTATGTGGCGGAGGGGGCGTGGTTTAGCGAGGCACCATCTGACTCTGCAAGCACTGCCAGTCCAGAGAGAGACGGACTGGGCACACAAGATAGCTGAGAACGTTTTATTGTACCGAGTTGTTGAGAGTGAGTTTATTGTGTTTGTATCTGAGAGTTCTGAATAAACCCCAGTCCCAGTCACGCCGACCCTGTCTTCTTCTACCAACTCTGTAACATGTGGAACCCCTCTCGAATACTTTTACTATGTTTTTTTACCATCACAGCCGTCGAGATGAACGAATGGTGAAAGTGTGGATTATAGCATTATTTTTAGATCTATTCCCATCACATGAACGGCTTGAGCATTGAGTACACAGTCAAGTCTGTTGATCAGTGAATGCAGTGATCTCGTATTGATCTCACAAAATGCTTTGACCACAACTAACAGCAAACACACATCGACAGGAATACAGTAAGAGCTTTGTGCAGCATAACAGCGTCATTTATTATAACGGCAGTTTGGGCAAGTGTGCAGATACACTCGCCACGTGTGATCGACAGATCCATCCAAGCATTATAAAGAGTGTGTTCTTTGATCGCTCTCTAGTTTAATCACTTAAATAACAGATTTGTTTCATGCTACTAACAGAACTGATGTGAAGTTGATTGTTTAGTCATTGTCTTGATTCACTGATGCGTTACGCTCAGAGCATCAGACGGCCAGCGGCGGGACTGACAGTATTAAACCATTTAGAAAGAAAGTGTGCGTGAACTTGAATGATTAGCTACAAACCAGACATCACTGATCACAGATCAGGCATTAATGAACACTGTTACTCACTGTTTGTGGCGGTGCTGTCGAATCCATATGGTAAAGTCTGTTTGTAAAGCCTGTATCGCCACTGATAAACGGAATCCATTTTCTCCAAATTCTCTGGGCGGGCGAAGCAGAGGAATAGGGGAACTCATATTAATGTTAAAAAACATCATAAAATGAACATTTCATGCATGGGACCTTTAAGGGTAGTTAAACAGATAACCTTAACTTACAGTTCTACGCTGGAAAAAAGGTGAGTTGGATTTACATGATTTGATCTTGTACATCAGTTCGACATAAATCAAGTTAAACAAACATAATTTGTTCACGTATTTTCAAAATCATGGAATAAAGTCATTTGTAAGTATCCCAATTAAGTAGTCTATAAATTATTTTAATATGGTTCCCTAATCGGATTCATTCACTTAGTTTATTATATTTTTTGCATCACATGATTCAATTGTAAGACTGCACTAGCTAGCTTTCGAACTATTAGCTATAGCTAAGCATGAAATGCTCTATGGGCAAAGCAGAAATAATGTGTGCTGTATCGGTCCACAGCCTAAGCAAAGACTCTGCTCTTCTCCACAATGCTAACCCAGTGTCATTTAAAATGGTTCTAATAATTCCAACATAATTGAACATTAAACACTATTAAACTATATCAAATCTCCCCCTTTGATCATCTTGCTCAAAAACACATAACATGACAAAAAAACACATTCTTCCATCTTAAAAATATATCTAAATTATGACCGATCAGGCATAACATTATGACCGGTGAAGTGAATAACACTGATGATGGCCACAGGGTCATGAAGGACCAGTGGAGAACCGGCCACAGGGTCATGAAGGACCAGTGGAGAACCGGCCACAGGGTCATGGAGGACCAGTGGAGAACCGGCCACAGGGTCATGGAGGACCAGTGGAGAACCGGCCACAGGGTCATGGAGGACCAGTGGAGAACCGGCCACAGGGTCATGGAGGACCAGTGGAGAACCGGCTACAGGGTCATGAAGGACCAGTGGAGAACCGGCCACAGGGTCATGGAGGACCAGTGGAGAACCGGCTACAGGGTCATGAAGGACCAGTGGAGAACCGGCCACAGGGTCATGGAGGACCAGTGGAGAACCGGCCACAGGGTCAGGGAGGACCAGTGGAGAACCGGCCACAGGGTCATGGAGGACCAGTGGAGAACCGGCCACAGGGTCATGAAGGACCAGTGGAGAACCGGCCACAGGGTCATGAAGAACCAGTGGAGAACCGGCCACAGGGTCATGGAGGACCAGTGGAGAACCGGCCACAGGGTCATGGAGGACCAGTGGAGAACCGGCCACAGGGTCATGGAGGACCAGTGGAGAACCGGCCACAGGGTCATGGAGGACCAGTGGAGAACCGGCCACAGGGTCATGAAGGACCAGTGGAGAACCGGCCACAGGGTCATGGAGGACCAGTGGAGAACTGGCCACAGGGTCATGAAGGACCAGTGGAGAACCGGCCACAGGGTCATGGAGGACCAGTGGAGAACCGGCCACAGGGTCATGAAGAACCAGTGGAGAACCGGCCACAGGGTCATGAAGGACCAGTGGAGAACCGGCCACAGGGTCATGAAGAACCAGTGGAGAACCGGCCACAGGGTCATGAAGAACCAGTGGAGAACCGGCCACAGGGTCATGGAGGACCAGTGGAGAACCGGCCACAGGGTCATGAAGAACCAGTGGAGAACCGGCCACAGGGTCATGAAGAACCAGTGGAGAACCGGCCACAGGGTCATGGAGGACCAGTGGAGAACCGGCCACAGGGTCATGAAGAACCAGTGGAGAACCGGCCACAGGGTCATGGAGGACCAGTGGAGAACCGGCCACAGGGTCATGGAGGACCAGTGGAGAACCGGCCACAGGGTCATGAAGAACCAGTGGAGAACCGGCCACAGGGTCATGGAGGACCAGTGGAGAACCGGGCACAGGGTCATGGAGGACCAGTGGAGAACCGGCCACAGGGTCATGAAGGACCAGTGGAGAACCGGCCACAGGGTCATGGAGGACCAGTGGAGAACCGGCCACAGGGTCATGAAGGACCAGTGGAGAACCGGCCACAGGGTCATGAAGGACCAGTGGAGAACCGGCCACAGGGTCATGAAGGACCAGTGGAGAACCGGGCACAGGGTCATGAAGGACTAGTGGAGAACCGGCCACAGGGTCATGAAGAACCAGTGGAGAACCGGCCACAGGGTCATGAAGGACCAGTGGAGAACCGGCCACAGGGTCATGGAGGACCAGTGGAGAACCGGCCACAGGGTCATGAAGGACCAGTGGAGAACCGGGCACAGGGTCATGGAGGACCAGTGGAGAACCGGCCACAGGGTCATGGAGGACCAGTGGAGAACCGGCCACAGGGTCATGAAGAACCAGTGGAGAACCGGCCACAGGGTCATGAAGGACCAGTGGAGAACCGGCCACAGGGTCATGAAGGACCAGTGGAGAACCGGGCACAGGGTCATGGAGGACCAGTGGAGAACCGGCCACAGGGTCATGGAGGACCAGTGGAAAACCGGCCACAGGGTCATGAAGGACCAGTGGAGAACCGGCCACGGGTCATGGAGGACCAGTGGAGAACCGGCCACAGGGTCATGAAGGACCAGTGGAGAACCGGCCACAGGGTCATGGAGGACCAGTGGAGAACCGGCCACAGGGTCATGAAGGACCAGTGGAGAACCGGCCACAGGGTCATGAAGGACTAGTGGAGAACCGGCCACAGGGTCATGAAGGACTAGTGGAGAACTGGCCACAGGGTCATGGAGGACCAGTGGAGAACCGGCCACAGGGTCATGGAGGACCAGTGGAGAACCGGCCACAGGGTCATGGAGGACCAGTGGAGAACCGGGCACAGGGTCATGAAGGACTAGTGGAGAACCGGCCACAGGGTCATGAAGAACCAGTGGAGAACCGGCCACAGGGTCATGAAGGACCAGTGGAGAACCGGCCACAGGGTCATGGAGGACCAGTGGAGAACCGGCCACAGGGTCATGAAGGACCAGTGGAGAACCGGCCACAGGGTCATGAAGGACCAGTGGAGAACCGGCCACAGGGTCATGAAGGACCAGTGGAGAACCGGCCACAGGGTCATGAAGGACCAGTGGAGAACCGGCCACAGGGTCATGGAGGACCAGTGGAGAACCGGGCACAGGGTCATGGAGGACCAGTGGAGAACCGGCCACAGGGTCATGAAGGACCAATGGAGAACCGGCCACAGGGTCATGGAGGACCAGTGGAGAACCGGCCACAGGGTCATGGAGGACCAGTGGAGAACCGGCCACAGGGTCATGAAGGACTAGTGGAGAACCGGCCTCAGGGTCATGAAGGACCAGTGGAGAACCGGCCACAGGGTCATGAAGGACCAGTGGAGAACCGGCCACAGGGTCATGAAGGACTAGTGGAGAACCGGCCACAGGGTCATGAAGGACCAGTGGAGAACCGGCCACAGGGTCATGAAGGACCAGTGGAGAACCGGCCACAGGGTCATGAAGGACTAGTGGAGAACCGGCCACAGGGTCATGAAGGACCAGTGGAGAACCGGCCACAGGATCATGGAGGACCAGTGGAGAACCGGCCACAGGGTCATGAAGGACCAGTGGAGAACCGGCCACAGGGTCATGAAGGACCAGTGGAGAACCGGCCACAGGGTCATGAAGGACTAGTGGAGAACCGGCCACAGGGTCATGAAGGACTAGTGGAGAACCGGCCACAGGGTCATGAAGGACTAGTGGAGAACCGGCCTGTTACGACCCGCCGTATAACGACGAGGTCGACGTGCAAATTAAAGATGGGTAAATTACGGAGCAATGGCTTCAGGGTGCCCCAAGGCCAACATAACAAACAAAACAATCTTATAAATAAAACATATTTAAATTACCTAATCAGGAAGTAAAACAAAAGTTACAAAGAAACTTCCCTAACTCCCTACTAATAAACAACTGCTAACATTATAAAAATAAATGGCAGGACACCCCTACGCTCCAAAACTCAAATGTGAACATAAATAAATCAGCTTAACAAACACTCATGATCAAAACAAAACGCTTTGGGATCTGCCGACGGGAGGAGGCATCCGGAGCTCTGCACGCCACCTGGTCAACGCCAGAATGAGCTCCTCGTCTTCCGTTAGCGCCGCCCTTTTAAAGCGGAGAGCCGGTCGATCCACCAATCAGACTCCTTACACATCAGCCAATCCCTGCACACATGTACAAAAGAAAAACAACCCACACAAAACAAAATAGATCATAACACGGCCACAGGGTCATGAAGGACCAGTGGAGAACCGGCCACAGGGTCATGGAGGACCAGTGGAGAACCGGCCACAGGGTCATGAAGAACCAGTGGAGAACCGGCCACAGGATCATGGAGGACCAGTGGAGAACCGGCCACAGGGTCATGGAGGACCAGTGGAGAACCGGCCACAGGATCATGGAGGACCAGTGGAGAACCGGCCACAGGGTCATGGAGGACCAGTGGAGAACCGGCCACAGGATCATGGAGGACCAGTGGAGAACCGGCCACAGGGTCATGGAGGACCAGTGGAGAACCGGCCACAGGATCATGGAGGACCAGTGGAGAACCGGCCACAGGGTCATGGAGGACCAGTGGAGAACCGGCCACAGGATCATGGAGGACCAGTGGAGAACCGGCCACAGGGTCATGAAGGACCAGTGGAGAACCGGCCACAGGGTCATGGAGGACCAGTGGAGAACCGGCCACAGGGTCATGGAGGACCAGTGGAGAACCGGCCACAGGGTCATGAAGGACCAGTGGAGAACCGGCCACAGGGTCATGAAGGACCAGTGGAGAACCGGCCACAGGGTCATGGAGGACCAGTGGAGAACCGGCCACAGGGTCATGGAGGACCAGTGGAGAACCGGCCACAGGGTCATGGAGGACCAGTGGAGAACCGGCCACAGGGTCATGGAGGACCAGTGGAGAACCGGCCACAGGGTCATGGGCGGCCGAGGCTCATTGATGCCTGTGTGGTCCGATCAAACAGACGAGCTACTGGAGCTCAAACTGACCAAGAACATGCCTCGACAGGTCATAATGTTATGCCTGATGGATGAAATATAAAATATGAGTCTTTAAGTGTCTCTTTATGGAAGTTTTATTATACTACATTAAAATAGACAAATAATAGTGTCTCTTCTTCAATTTAGGCATTCGGTCATGACTGCAACTTGACAAATATGTTGTCAATAACATTAAAATTAAGATAAAAAATGTATTCGTTATATTGGGCTTTATTAAACAATTTTGTACAACAAGTCAATGTATTGAACAATTTAGTCTTTTAACTGAATTGCTATCCTGTGGCTCCCTCTGGTGGACAACATCAGTGTCTGAATCCAACACAAATCAGTCAGGAGAATCAGGAGAGAACAGTTGTCTATGGCCACCACCTGCAAACTCAGTCCTTTTGTGGGTTAGTAGTCACTTTCATTAGCACCAAACTGTGCACTAATGTCCCCATTCTTCATTTTCTTAAAGGGAAATAAACCCCGATCTTCATTCATCATATCCACTGTGTGTACGTGAAGTTCCAAAACGTAAATTAGGGAGGAGCGAGCTCATCTAATCTGTTCCAGCATTCCTCCATCACCCCAAACTCCACCTGCATCTCAGGTAAACCTTTCCCTTCTTTGTTAGAAGCCCAATCCTGTTCAGATCTACCTCAGATCCACCTGATCAGATAATGAAGATCTTCACACAGGTGTGTTTGACCAGGGCTGGATCTCCAGGAACAGGATTGGGCATCTTCTCCAGGGGCCAGATGTTCAAAACCTTTCATCTGGATCAGAATGATCTGGATTTGGAAATCTCATGTTTTGCTATCCAGGATCAGGTCATCCATCTTACCTTTGTGCCGGTTCTTCAAAGCAAAATTGGATTGGATGACCCTGATCCACACACCTCACAGATTACTAGAGCTCTACGGAGCCCCTGAAGGGACATGTGATGGAAAAAATATGAGATGGGAAAAACATTTTGCGTTCTCTAAGAAAAGTTTTGCGTAGCGTTCACTCGCGAATAACTTTTGACTGGTTCATCTCTTATAATTGATAAGAAGTAAAAAAGTCTTATAAGTGATAAAAAACACTTAAAAAAAAACACTGATATTTACAGCTGTTGGGGGATTATTTTATGGCGGATAAATCTTTTTTCGACTGTCCCGAAAGGCTTCATAGCCTAATGTCTACTTCTAATGTATTACTTTAACAAGTAGCCTAACTAATCAAGAGCAAAATAAAATATGTGTGTGTGTAGGGTGACCACACGTCCTGTTTTCAAGTCCTGTCCTGGCCCTACACTGTAAAAACTCATTTGTTTAGTTAATTAAATTGTGCAAACTCGTTGCCTTAATTCAATTAAGTAAGCATTACTTGTTCTTACTTAAACTGTTTAAGTTTTGTCAACTTAATTCTATCTGTGATCTGAGGAAGTGTACTCCCAGAGTGCATTGCGGCATGAATAAATGAATTGCTTCGTTTTACTATTTTTGGCTTTATTTTACTATTTGTCTTTTGTCAGTATAACCACAATAACGACAGCAAATAAAATAGTAAAAGTCTTATTAATAATAAAAAAAAAAAATCCTTGTTACCATTGTTGTGTTTTGATGCTGAATGTTGAAGTGTGTGTGTGACTCACTCATGCATGGTCAAATGCTATTGTCACAAATATAGAGGGATTATATCAACTCAATTAAAAGGTTATGCCATTAATATTAGCAATTTAAAAAAAAATATATCATTATTTGACATGAAATATAGCTATAATATATATTATTAACGGACAAATATTATATATATATATATATATTACTTCCCTTCTTTTGAAATCATAAAACTATGATTTCTTGTTGCATTGCTGCATTAAAAGGAAGTTAATTACTATAATATGAATGAAGTTTCAAGTGTCCAACCAAAGGGAACACTGATCTCCATCATGGTGACCGGAAGTTGGAGGAAATGAGTGAAAAGTCTATTAAAAATTGCCCCGCCTCAAAAACACTTTGCCCGTCCGCTTGTTTTTTAGCTTTGGCAAAATGTACTCAAACCAGTCAAGTAATGTTTACTTGAGTTTTCTAAGTATCGAAGGCATAGAGTGCAAATTTAAGTTCAGATTACTTCATTGTTTTAAGTAAGTTCAACAAATTATTGGACATTAAGTAAAGTTTACTAAAAAAGTCTTAGTAAGAACAACTGTTGGATTTTACAGTGTAATATGACTATCTTCTATCCATAGAGGGGGCATACTTTAAATGTATTGAAATTAATAATGATCTTTGAGTAAACTTTGAGTACCTCATCGCTCTGTCCTGGTTTTCGGTAATCAAAATATGATCACCCTATGTTTGTATATTATGATACAAATGTTGTATTTTTTGACCAGTTTTAAAGTTTTACTTAATTTTCTTCCTGGAGTCCACATTGAAATCTTACCCCCTGTTGGGATCAGGATGATCCAAGTTATCCACATCCTACTGAACAACACACACTCAAGGTTTGATCCAGATTCAACTAGGATTGGATTGGGTGATCTAATCTGCTTTCAGATTACTTCTTTCCCTTTTGAACAGCCCATTTTCAAGATCTGATAAGCAGAATCCGATCAGCTGAGCTTTGAACATCTGACCCCTGAGGGCCACGCTGATCACGATCCAGAAACAACTGACAACACAGATTATCTGCACACCACAATCATCTACATTCAACGCACCAGTGTTTATTGTTTACAGTGTTACAGAATATTACAGAGTATGAAACTGTAATTCAGAACTTGATTTTTTATGGCTGAGAACAGACTAATATCACGTACAGTAGAACACGGGCTGAAAAACACGGCAGAACAAAAGCAATGAGAGATGTCGTTGATTCCGTCATTTATCAGAAGAAAGAGTCTTACACTGCCCTCGCTGGATATTTTTGGCATTTTATTAGATTGAAATATCTGTGAGAAATAGAAAACTGAAATATTAGTAGCCAATTATTGAATCATCCTCGTCTAAAATTTAAAAGGCATCTTTTATAAACACCCAATTTCTGAAAAACTATTATGAATCTATAATTATATACATGTTTTCCTACTCACTATGGTAGCCTAATGTACTTGTAAATGTGTGTTTTAATCCATTTAATAATTAATTACCATATTTGAATTGATTTATTTGAATCCCGTCACTCCCAGTTTTGCACAATATTCATATGTTAGTATAAAAGCGAAATGACTTCTACTGCATTTATTTACCAAATGCAACATTTCTCACTTTTTTTTTCTTCAGGAATGATATTTTTTTTATTCATTTTGTTCAAAAACTAGTGGTTTTTTTCTCAGTGCATTAAAGTACAAAACCTGGAAAACACTCCATGGTTGGGAAAGCATGGATTCAGAAGTACAGTACTCACTAAACAAGAACAGAAGCCATTCATATTTTCATAGTCAAATGCATATCCATGAATCAGCGATGCATTCGTAAAGGACTGTAATGCATAATTCTAATGAACTTGACGTGTGTGTTTGTCTTCATGTGCTGTCTATGAGACGGAGTGCTGCATCTTCTCATGACTCTTGATCTCCATGTATTTGGCCGACTGATATGCGCTGATGTGGTCGATCTTCCCGTTGACCAGGACCGGATGATGGATGAGTTTTTCGGCTGAATGCATGAAGCTCTTCTCCATCTTGTGCTCCAGCTGCATGTGATTCTGAGGCGGGAGGCCGAGACACGCCCTGCCCAACACACACACACACACACTCGAGTTCATGCAAACGCTGTCAGAGACCAAGCATGACTTCAACCGGACAGACGTTCATCATCTCACCTCATGACGTTCTCGATGCACGCGCGCTGGCGGAAGAACGCGTTGACCACCGGCGCCCCCTGTGGCACGAGCGGGGCTTTGCAGAGGAAGCTGAGCAGAGACAGGACGCTGTGGAAACTCTGGAAAACCGGATCCTCCTGAGTGCAGAATGTGATTCTCTGACACAGTTCTGTCAGGATCACCAGATCCAAGATAATGGGACTGGCCAGCAGAGAGTCCTGGACATCACAAAGAATGCATTCGGTGTTCTGGTTGAAGCACTTTACATGCAGACCATTGTATTCAAAATCATTTCGTGATTTCAAATCATTAGAAACCTTATTGTAATTGTTACATTCTCCACTAAAAATGTCCGGGCAGACCAAACTGTAAGTCGTAGAGAGTTGAAACTTTGAGGGCTGGTAGTACTCACACCGCCTACAGCGACACCAAAGCTCGCCAAAATCGGCCAGATGGGGGCGCTACAGCGCTCAAAACTACAAAATGGCTCAGAACTCCTTTCTGGCAATTTTCGGGTATTTTGGATTTTTTGACAAAAATACTTTTGCAAACTAGTCCTAGGTTTTGGACCTGATTGGAACCAGTGTAGCAAGATTTTCTGGAGTCTGTTTTTCAATAGTTATCATAAAAATAATTGAAATTCGGGTTCACGGTCCCTAAGGGCCGCCAAAACGGTTGAAGTGGGAGGAGCCACTTTTACTAAAAATGGCTATAACCCATGAACGGAAAGAGATATTTTCACCAAACTCGGTGCGTCTATGTAAGAGCTCATTCTGTGGGCATGGCCCCTTGGTGGCGCTATAACAGGAAAAAAACATGAAAATGGCTATAACTCCTTCACCGTTAGTCCGATTGACTTGTAAATTGGCATGCGGTGTCTATGTACGTGCCATGATTTTCCACGAGGACACTGACGCATCTCACAAAACATGTCCGTCATGGGCCAATGAAGTTTAAGCGTCTACCAGACAATGTTAACGGAGGGCCGGTGTGTTTTGTGTGGGTAAATGGTTGCGCATCTCGTGATTTTTTTTGCACCGGACCACATGGTACCACATGGTAGAACTCCTCATGCTGAGCAACTTTGCCTCTAGGACCGCCATTGTCCGTCGAATCGTTCGTTAAATATTGGAGATTATTTCAAAAAACAACTTTACTCCTAGGTTTTTGGCTCAACCTCAATAAAACCACTGTGGCACAATTCTCAGGACTCTCTATAGGTCAATGGTTATTGCTCTGTTTTTGAAGTCATAAAAAGTGCATCTGTCCATCATAAAACTGTTCCACGCGGCTCTGGGGTGTTAATAAAGGCCTTCTGAAGCGAATCTACGCGTTTGTGTAAGAAAAATATCCATATTTAAAACTTTATCAAGTAAACTTTCGACGACCGCCTTCCATGGAAAAGTGTTGAATGTTGAAAGGTAAACTCCAGATGTGTTCGTGACGTCATGACCTGGTGGCGTTAGTCTTTTCATCCGCAGGCGAACTTTCAACACTTTCTCCAGAAATTGAACAGGGAAGGCGGTCGGCCGAGAGTTTACTTGATAAAGTTTTAAATATGGATATTTTTCTTACACAAACGCATCGATTCGCTTCAGAAGGCCTTTATTAACACCCCAGAGCCTCGTGGAGCAGTTATATGACGGACAGATGCACTTTTAATGGACTTCAAAAACTATGAATCTAATTCTAATGCTTGGATTAGCCTTTGTAATATAACTCAGATTTTATTCGTCTGAAAGAATGTCATACACACCTCGGATGACTTGAGGGTGAGTAAATTATGGGCTAATTTTCATTTTTGGTTGAACTATCCCTTTAATTTCTCGATAAGCACGCGATTAATCGTGATTAATCGCACAACAAAGGTCCGATTAATCGCGATTTTTTTTTTAACTCAATTGACAGCCCTACTTTTTCTGCATATGTGCGTGAAGGCCTTGACCCTGATAACTGCTCGACGTGCTTCGTGATTAAGTTGAGCTGTGTGATGATGAGCTGACCTCGCAGGTGTTGTGCATGGCGATCGTGTTGGTTCCGCCCATCATGATCTCAGACGTGTACTCATCCATCGCTCGCTTGCTGTCGCCCACATAGGGCACATATTTAATAACCACCTGTTCACACAAACACAAATCACATCTGATCATTATATTTGCATTGCAGCAATCTTTCAATATTTTGAGTTTGTGAAAGAGTCTCCTCTGTGTTTATTTGATCAAGTATCAGTTATCAGTGTTGAAAACAGTTCATATTTGTGTTTAAACCATAATAAACTGTATTTTTCAGGATTCTTTGATGAATATGAAGTTTAAAAGAACAGCATTTATTTGATGAAAGTGTCCACACTCACACAGTGGTCAGGTTTCTCTCCGGGCCGGTACAGGATCGGGTTGGACCGCACTATATCATCCACCACGTTACTCTTTGAGATCTCTTTAGAGCGAAACTGTTGTGGCGCCGACAGATTGAGCCCGTCGTTGTTGCCAAGATGATTATAACTCACTATACAGGTTGGCTGAATGTAAAAAAAAAAAACAGTGTTACCAGAAAATTATATATAATATGGGACACCAACCTCCATCTTGAGTTTCTTCCAGGAACCCACACGTCATAAATATACGAATTGACAATACGCCCAATGCAAACGCGTCAATTTGGCAAAAAACGAACGCTCGCATGAGGTGGTTTTTCAGGCAATTCGAAAAAGGACATTTTAAAATATTTTTATTTTATGTAAAATATATATTTTATAAAATAAAAAGTACTATAAAATTACTATAAAATCAAAGCCATATGTCTAACCAAGTTTTGTTCCAAATTTGAAGTTGATATCACAGAAATTGAAGTCCCCATGTGATTTAGTTTAGGCGCTGTACCAAAATCAGCCACCGGGTGTCATTCCATTGATTATTTTTTAATGCAGTTTCCTGTAAATTTCTGTCCAAATATCACAAAACGGTCACCTAATATGAAACCTTGAGACTCAGACCTTTCCAACGATATGTGTTTTGTCAAGATTGGAAAAGATTTTATTTTAAAGTAGTTAAATTACATTTTGTAATACGAAACATGACGCCGCCCACTAGGGGGAGGAGCCCGGTAGAAGAATTTAGAGCGCCGTTTCCATGGTAACGCAACGTCTGATTTCAAAACAGTTTACACAGGATGAATTTTGAGTTCGCAAGCTTTCAAATGATACCCAATTTATGATAATTACTCAAATTTATGATACGGAAAAAGGGCGATCGCCAGCGGGACGGTGACAGTTAAGGGTTAAAGTGCCAGTTTTTGACCAGGTGTCCATTTTGATGAATATAAGAAGCGAAAAAATGAACGAATGAATGATCGCTTGGCGCCTAATATGACAAAGGGGGGGTGATGCAGACGCGCTTGTAAAATGAAATGAAAATATGAATAATTTACTACAGCTTTTAATGTGAATTTTTACTCTGACATGTGAAGTTTACCAAAGTTAAATACGTAAAAATTAACTTAAAAAACAGAGTAAAAAGAGTCAAAATTAAAAAGAGTAATTCTGCCATTACAAACATTCTTTTGCGCACCCCAGTTTGAGAATTAAATAATTCATGCGCAGAATAAAGGGGCGGGGCCTGGTTGAGTTAGTTAGTCATGTGTTGAAACTGCCGGTTATGGTAAGGGGCGGGACATTTCCCAATCAGAACACACTGCTCCAGCCGACCAATCAGAGCACAGGTGCTTTTTAGAAGGCGGGGCTTCATAGAGACAGGAAGTAAACAGAGCGATACTGACAGACTGGGAAGAGAGGAGCCGCAACACTGGAGGATACGAGGAATAATCAACACTCAAGCTGCTCTAGTAGAGCCAGAACACATCAACACTGGTGTAATAAAGTAGAGCTCTTACCTTGATCCCAGCACTGACCAGGAAGTCCACCAGAACAGACTTGAGTTTGGTCTGGCCGGATTTGAAGTCGTCTCCGCTGATGAAGACTCCGCGCTGGATGGCCAGATCCACGGCTCCAGGCACAAACGTGTTCTGAGGGGATCCATTAATGTAGGCGCAGCCCTCCAGAACACTGGCCACCGCAAACATGGTGGAGGGAGACACTTCCCCTCCCATCTGGACAGAGAACGAGAGCTTCAGTGTGTGTGTGTGTGTGTGTGAGGGCTAGAGCTTCAGTGTGAGTGTGTGAGAGGGCTAGAGCTTCAGTGTGTGTGTGTGTGTGTGTGTGTGTGTGTGTGTGTGTGTGTGTGTGTGAGGGCTAGAGCTTCAGTGTGAGAGGGCTAGAGCTTCAGTGTGTGTGTGTGTGTGTGTGTGTGTGTGTGTGTGTGTGTGTGTGTGTGTGTGTGTGAGGGCTAGAGCTTCAGTGTGAGTGTGTGAGAGGGCTAGAGCTTCAGTGTGTGTGTGTGTGTGTGTGTGTGTGTGTGTGTGTGTGTGTGTGTGTGTGTGTGAGGGCTAGAGCTTCAGTGTGAGTGTGTGAGAGGGCTAGAGCTTCAGTGTGTGTGTGTGTGTGTGTGTGTGTGTGTGTGTGTGTGTGTGTGTGTGTGTGTGTGTGTGAGGGCTAGAGCTTCAGTGTGTGTGTGTGTGTGAGTGTGTGTGTGTGTGTGTGTGTGAGGGCTAGAGCTTCAGTGTGTGTGTGTGTGTGTGAGTGTGTGTGTGTGTGTGTGTGTGTGTGTGAGGGCTAGAGCTTCAGTGTGTGTGTGTGAGGGCTAGAGCTTCAGTGTGTGTGTGTGTCAGCTTCAGTGTGTGTGTGTGTGTGTGTGTGTGTGTGTGTGTGTGCGCCTATGTGATTTACGGGGACATTTGACATGAATACACGCCACACTATGAGGACATTTTGAATTATGAGGACAGGGCCGATGTCCTCATAATTCGGGGAATGTAGAAGTGCTCCAGAAGCTAGGGGGAGCTAAAATCCAAAATTTCTCCACATGTCTTTATAATTCACATAGACCTGAATTTGTGTATGACGTGTGTATCGGAAGTGCGCCTCTGTAGGACGGACTTGGTACTGCGCCTCCTCATTAATTATTAATACGTGTGTATGAATCGCGGCTTCTGATTGGCTGACCGCTAGAAGTCCTCATAATGTTGGAATTTGTCAAACTCAAGCCCCTTTAACACAGGTCGACGACAACGACGGTATTGGAAAATATATCATTCTAAGTATAAAATAATAGCCACATGTTACATGTACTTAGTTATATATAAAAAACATTGCACACTGAAGCCTTTTCTCCTCCTGACCGAAGTCTTTTCTGACGATATCATCACTCATCGCACAGGTAAGATCAATGATCAGCACAGCTGCTATCTGTGTTAGTTTATAACGATTTAAACTATGACTGTTATTAAGACAACTGTGAAATTAAAGAGCATGAACTTTTAATCAAGTTAGCTTTGGTGAAACATCCCTTACGAAAATCAACCATGGTTTTATTATAGTAAAAGTGTAACCATGTGTTGTTTGGCTAACTGATTACCATTTAAATAACCACAGTTTTACCCCAAACTTTAGTTTAACTATAATTACTGTCGTTTAAGATCACATTATTTAGCGAAATGTCGTAATGCTTCTCAGCTTCAGCTGTTACTGTAACACATTAATCTGAATCTGAATGATAACGGTACTGAAATAATGATTTGTGCATCCCTAAGAAATGCAACAGATTCTGTAACTGCATGATAACTTTAATGTTGTCACTTAGTCTGAGTTTATAGATCGCTATGAGTTATAAATAATGTGTGTTAAGGTTCCAGGTCTTTAATGTTTCAGCTGTAACCCTGTCTGTCAAATTAAGTTCAGTATTATTCAGTATTCAAAATATCAAGGATATGTTTTCACAGAATGTTTCTTTCATTATGTAAGATGCTTTTATGTATAAAACAATAAATCACAAAAAAATGACTTGCTGGACCTTTGCAGAAAATGGCAGGAATAAGGCCCAGAAGAGGAGGCTGTATATTATGATCAATGTGTAAAGACAAGGATGGATTTGAAGCAAAATCTATCACTTCATTCAAAGGTAAGTAACGCAGACCTATGTTTGAGTCAGGGATTTCCACCCCTGCTCTAAATCTTTATTTAAAACTTTTCTCTGACTAATCAGACTAATTCTTTTGTTAGGTCGGGGAGTGTTCACCACTTCTCACTTTCAAAAAGGAGATGTTCTGATGGAATATCGAGGAGAGGTCATTAATAAAGAGGAATATGAAAGAAGACTCCAAACCTATGACAGTTCACTTGAAGTGTTTTTTTTTTTAAATTCCGTTTTAATGGAAAACAATTATGGTATGTATATGGTTTTATTGGTTCTTATAAATATATTTTTAAGTTGTAAGTCAACCAGAAATGCAAACTGCATTTTCTGCAAGTAATAGCAATAGTAATAGTAAACTAGTGACTTTCATAACCCTTATTTCTTAAATGTTATTTTGCTCTAAACAATTATTCAAACATAAGCTTTAATCATGTTAAAGATTTATTAATAGTTTATTGTTAATCTATGCAGGTAACTTCGGAGACTGAAGAACCTGCCTCACTCGTCTGTGGAGATGGAAGTAAAGCATCCCAGATGGTAATTGTGAAGTGTGTGTGTGTAACCTATAATCAGTCCTTCCAGAAAAATGCGGCTTTTTTTTGTGATTGTTGCGGGCAAAAATCCTTGATTATGCGGCATGTTTTCTTAAAAAATGCGATGAAAAATGCGGAATATTTATGCAATTTTATGCGATGAAATTGCGGGAACTTGCAAAAACTGCGGTTTGATGAAAAAGAGAAAAAAAGCACTACATCACAGAAAGTGCTGGGAATATTTAAGTTCTCATCTTGTTTTATTGAAGACCTTAATAAACACACGGCTCAAATTTACAAAACATTGAGTCAAACAAGTTCTGTAGCTTTACAAAAGGAATATGCTACAACTTCTGAAAAATGAATAAATAACTTCCTGTTTTACAGAGGTAGTTCATCCAAAAATGTAAATTCTGTCATTAATGACGTCCCCTCATGTCGTTCAACACCCGTAAGACCTCCATTCATCTTCAGAACACAAATGAAGATATTTTAGTTGAATAACGATGGCTCAGAAAGGCCTCCATTGGCACAATGTACACTCTCAAGACCAATAAAAGCACTAAAGACGTCGTTAGAAAATCCATCTCACTACAGCGGTTCTACAATAACTTTATGGAGTGACGATAATAGTTATTGTGTGCAAAAAAAAACTAAATAACGACTTATATAGTGATGACGATTTCAAAACACAGCATCATGATGCTATGAATCAGTGAGTCGATTCATGATTCGGATCGCGTGTCAAACTGCTGAAATACGTGACTTTGGCGATCCAAACCGCTGAATCGACTCATTGATTCATAACGCTTCAAAGCTTCATGATGCTGTGTTTTGAAATCGGTCAACACACCAGGAAACTGCTTTGCGCGGTCTTTTGCTGTTATTTTTGTTGGCAAATGGGAATTTGCGTGCTTCATCATGGTTTCACCGATATCTATGTTTCTCCACAGAGTTTGTAGCTTTTCGATGACGTTCGGGTCGGGTTAATTACGTCACTTCAAAAAGTTCCCATGGCAATAGGCGGAAATGGCGGCTCTTGTGTGAAGTAAACAAACATTTTTCAACTTTTTTTGCAACGAAAATGCGGGGATTATGAAATCATGCTAGCCCCGCATATTTTGCACGCGGAAATAGGCAATTTATGTGGCGAAAGTGCGGCGTATTTGAAAAAATGTGGCCCCCGCATAAATATGCAGATTATGCATTAAATCATGCGATCGCATAATGCCGTTATTCTGGAGGGACTGTATAATGGTATTAGAGGGTTGGTTCACCCAAAAATGAAAATTATGTCGTTTGACACCCGAAAGACATCCGTTCATCTTCGGAACACAAATTAAGATATTTTTGTTGAAAGCTGATGGCTGAGAAAGGCCTCAGCAAGCCCTCCATTGACATTCAGTACATTTACACTCACAAGACCCATAAAAGGCACTAAAAACATCGTTACAAAGTCCATCTCACTACAGTGGCTCTACAATAATTTTACAAAGCGACGACAATATTTTTTGTGCGCAAAAAAAAATCTAAATAACGACTTTATTCAACACAAACTTTGACCTCTGCCGTGAACTAACATATTATTGTATACCTCTATCTGTAAAATTCTGTTCAAAGTAATAGCCATCTGTATATTATATTCATAGTACATATTCACCTGTACATTCTGTTTATAGTAATAGCCATCTGTATATTTATTCACTGTATATATTCATCTGTAAATTCAGTTCTGTTTATAGTAATAACCATCTCTCTACTTATACATATTTATATATATTCAGTACATTTTTATGTCCTGCACTTACGCAACTATTGTATATATCCTGCACTTGCTGCTATTGCACTTCTGATTAGACCTAAACTGCATTTCGTTGCCTTGTACTTGTACTTGTGTAATGACAATAAAGTTGAATCTAATCTAATCTAATCTAATCTAAACTCACGAAGCACCACGACACATGCGCGAGAATATGACGCAGAACCGGCGTTCGGGAATCCATGAAATGCACACTTTAGTCCCATTTTGAGCTCTACGCCAAGACCTAAAGCACGATCAATGTAGAATTCAACAGCTCAGATACGGCGCGTCTTCCTCTGCTTGTAAACACATCTCCTCGCGTCTGGGTCACGTGTCCGAACGCCGGTTCTGCGCCATATTCTCGCACATGCGTCGTGCTGCTTCGTGAGTTCACGGCAGAGGCCAAAGTTTGTGTTGAATAAAGTCGTTATTTAGATTTTTTTTTTGCGCACAAAAACTATTGTCGTCGCTTTGTAAAATTATTGTAGAGCCACTGTAGTGAGATGGACTTTGTAACGACGTTTTTAGTGCCTTTTATGGGTCTTGTGAGTGTGAATGTACTGAATGTCAATGGAGGGCTTTCTCAGCCATCAGCTTTCAACAAAAATATCTTCATTTGTGTTCCGAAGATGAACGAATGTCTTACGGGTGTCGGACGACATGAGGGTGAGTAATTAATTACATAATTTTTGGGTGAACTAACCCTTTAATAAGGGTAAAGGAATCCTGCTCCTAGAGAGCCAATGTCCTTCAGAGAGTTACACCCATTTCACACCGCACGTGTAAGCAATGCGTAAGCAACACTTATTTTTTTAAGAGAAAATCACAAAGCATTCATAAGCAGTGCAGCCATCATTAGGGCCCTATAAAATCTGTTTTATTTTTTCCCAAATTCCGTTTTATTTTCCCAAATTACATTTTTTTCCGTAAAAATTTTTGGGAATTATATATTTTTTTATCCTTAACTGTTATTTTAGTCGTAAAAAGATTGTGCTTTTAATGTTAATATAATAGAACATAGGAATGACCTAAAATTGATTGAGGAAACAAACAAACATTTACTCTGTACTTCAGGACAAATACTGCATGATGCAACATAACACTGCACTCTAAGTACCTCAAGTCACAACAAAATATTAGTGCTGTGAATAGATCAATTCAAATTAATAAAAAAAATTCTGTAATTAATCATGATTAATTGCATTTAAAAAACATTGGAGTTTTTAATATTTTGATATTGTATTAATTTCAGTTACTCTCCGAATTAATGTAGAAACAATTTTAAAGACAGCAGATTTTTATGAATGAAGGCCATTATCACTGATACTAATGTCTCTATGAAACATTAATGACGTTACATTACAGTATCACTGAAAGATACCAATTTAACATTTATTAGGCTTTAAAAAAACTTTTAAAACAATCTTTACATAAACCCATTATAATAAATGTTATATTTACCCATGGCCTAGCCCTGTTAGACATAGCCTAAATAGAAATTGAATAAAGTTATCAATACCTTTATTAACTGCATAAATAATCTAGATTATTCATCATTAAAGCTACATTTGTCTCTGTTCCTTTTGTTCTTTGATGAACATTAATGACAGACATCATCAGTGCTCCTGTCCCTTTAAAAACGGCCACTGACGAACATGACGCGGATCTGACGCTGTCCCGCGCATCTCATTTTCTCACAAGTTAATTTAAGAAATTTTCCATACAGTACATTAAAGTGAATTAAAGCAAGGGAAAATACAGTAAGTACTCCCCGCAAGGGAGCTGTTCGGTACTGAGGGCTTAGCGTTGAGTTTCTTAACTTTTTCGCCAACGAAAGCAGAGCCGTGGTGATCCGCTTCGCCATGCTTTCATTGTTTTGAAGGGGGGGCTGAAATGACGGGAGGGGTTGTGCTTCCCCCGGTCTGCATTTTCCCCAGACATGCGTTCTTCTCCCACACAAAACAGCATTGCATTCCAAATATGTAAAATTCAGTGAAATTCCGTGTAAACACTAGATTCCGCGTTAATATGCCAATTCCGCGATTCCGTCTGCCATTCCGTGATCGCGGAAATTATAGGGCCCTACAACATTTCAGAGCCAAGTCTATTTTTATTGCGTTGCTCATGCTGACTGGGGTATATGCTTATGTGGCGATGACATATTTCCGCTAAAATCTCAGCCAGCTTTGTTCCATCAAGCGCATGTTGCTTTAATAGGGAGCAATGTCGTGTGTTTAGTCATCCACACAGAAGCCATACATCAAGAACAGTAAAGGAGAGGGGCTTCAAACTACACATTTCATTCGCCATTCACAAATATGAAAAAAAGGAAAAATGATTGCATCACAAATCATTCACTCTCTCCTATTGTGAATAAACCCTTTATGCCCCCAGATCATCAATATACTGCTTACATGTGCAGTGTAAAACAGGCATTTCCCTTAATGGATCACGAATTGTGTATAATGTCCTCATATTTACTGTTGATGTCATGTTGTGGGGGTTGGGTGAAGATCCAGGTAAGGGTTCTACAGTCAGATAGGGATACGTGTTGTGTATAATGTCCTCATATTTACTGTTGATGTCATGTTGTGGGCGTTGGGTGAAGATCCAGGTGAGGGTTCTACAGTCAGATAGGGACACGTGTTGTGTATAATGTCCTCATATTTACTGTTGATGTCATGTTGTGGGGGTTGGGTGAAGATCCAGGTAAGGGTTCTACAGTCAGATAGGGATACGTGTTGTGTATAATGTCCTCATATTTACTGTTGATGTCATGTTGTGGAGGTTGGGTGAAGATCCAGGTAAGGGTTCTACATTCAGATAGGGATACGTGTTGTGTATAATGTCCTCATATTTACTGTTGATGTCATGTTGTGGAGGTTGAGTGAAGATCCAGGTAAGGGTTCTACAGTGAGATAGGGATACGTGTTGTGTATAATGTCCTCATATTTACTGTTGATGTCATGTTGTGGGGGTTGAGTGAAGATCCAGGTGAGGGTTCTACAGTCAGATAGGGATACGTGTTGTGTATAATGTCCTCATATTTACTGTTGATGTCATGTTTTGGGGGTTGAGTGAAGATCCAGGTGAGGGTTCTACAGTCAGATAGGGATACGTGTTGTGTATAATGTCCTCATATTTACTGTTGATGTCATGTTGTGGGGGTTGAGTGAAGATCCAGGTGAGGGTTCTACAGTCAGATAGGGATACGTGTTGTGTATAATGTCCTCATATTTACTGTTGATGTCATGTTGTGGGCGTTGGGTGAAGATCCAGGTGAGGGTTCTACAGTCAGATAGGGATACGTGTTGTGTATAATGTCCTCATATTTACTGTTGATGTCATGTTGTGGGGGTTGGGTGAAGATCCAGGTGAGGGTTCTACAGTCAGATAGGGACACGTGTTGTGTATAATGTCCTCATATTTACTGTTGATGTCATGTTGTGGAGGTTGGGTGAAGATCCAGGTGAGGGTTCTACAGTCAGATAGGGATACGTGTTGTGTATAATGTCCTCATATTTACTGTTGATGTCATGTTGTGGGGGTTGAGTGAAGATCCAGGTGAGGGTTCTACAGTCAGATAGGGATACGTGTTGTGTATAATGTCCTCATATTTACTGTTGATGTCATGTTGTGGGGGTTGGGTGAAGATCCAGGTGAGGGTTCTACAGTCAGATAGGGACACGTGTTGTGTATAATGTCCTCATATTTACTGTTGATGTCATGTTGTGGAGGTTGGGTGAAGATCCAGGTGAGGGTTCTACAGTCAGATAGGGATACGTGTTGTGTATAATGTCCTCATATTTACTGTTGATGTCATGTTGTGGGGGTTGGGTGAAGATCCAGGTGAGGGTTCTACAGTCAGATAGGGATACGTGTTGTGTATAATGTCCTCATATTTACTGTTGATGTCATGTTGTGGAGGTTGGGTGAAGATCCAGGTGAGGGTTCTACAGTCAGATAGGGATACGTGTTGTGTATAATGTCCTCATATTTACTGTTGATGTCATGTTGTGGAGGTTGGGTGAAGATCCAGGTGAGGGTTCTACAGTCAGATAGGGATACGTGTTGTGTATAATGTCCTCATATTTACTGTTGATGTCATGTTGTGGGGGTTGAGTGAAGATCCAGGTGAGGGTTCTACAGTCAGATAGGGACACGTGTTGTGTATAATGTCCTCATATTTACTGTTGATGTCATGTTGTGGAGGTTGGGTGAAGATCCAGGTAAGGGTTCTACATTCAGATAGGGATACGTGTTGTGTATAATGTCCTCATATTTACTGTTGATGTCATGTTGTGAGGGGTTGAGTGAAGATCCAGGTGAGGGTTCTACAGTCAGATAGGGATACGTGTTGTGTATAATGTCCTCATATTTACTGTTGATGTCATGTTGTGGGGGTTGAGTGAAGATCCAGGTGAGGGTTCTACAGTCAGATAGGGATACGTGTTGTGTATAATGTCCTCATATTTACTGTTGATGTCATGTTGTGGGGGTTGAGTGAAGATCCAGGTGAGGGTTCTACAGTCAGATAGGGATACGTGTTGTGTATAATGTCCTCATATTTACTGTTGATGTCATGTTGTGGGGGTTGAGTGAAGATCCAGGTGAGGGTTCTACAGTCAGATAGGGATACGTGTTGTGTATAATGTCCTCATATTTACTGTTGATGTCATGTTGTGGGGGTTGAGTGAAGATCCAGGTGAGGGTTCTACAGTCAGATAGGGATACGTGTTGTGTATAATGTCCTCATATTTACTGTTGATGTCATGTTGTGGGGGTTGAGTGAAGATCCAGGTGAGGGTTCTACAGTCAGATAGGGATACGTGTTGTGTATAATGTCCTCATATTTACTGTTGATGTCATGTTTTGGGGGTTGAGTGAAGATCCAGGTGAGGGTTCTACAGTCAGATAGGGATACGTGTTGTTTATAATGTCCTCATATTTACTGTTGATGTCATGTTGTGGGCGTTGGGTGAAGATCCAGGTGAGGGTTCTACATTCAGATAGGGATACGTGTTGTGTATAATGTCCTCTAGGCTTGCTACGATAGTCGGTGTTGCCGGTGTTACCGGTGTCCAGACTCAACACCGGTTACATCACTTGCTCACCGTGGCACCGCCCACCTTCTTTTTGATTTTTTTATAGTAATAAAATAATTTAGTTCAGTTAGAGAACAGACAATACAAATAAAAACTGAACGTATCTGCTTAATAAAGCAGGATCCGACCGTGAGTCTCGGCAGCGGCAGGAGTCATTCATCAGATTTAAGAGTGAGGAGCTGACTGAGATGATCGCGGAAGATTTGGTTTCAAAGTGAAACGTAAAAGCGCCTATTTAAGGGAGTTTGTCATTTGTTTTGTTGTTGTGTTTTTCATTAAAAATAATAGACTAATGAACCCATAATTCAAGCAACCCGCAGCCGAATTGGCGCTAATTCAAAACCGAAAGTTAAATGTGCACGGCCGCACAGAGAGAGCGCATTGTTTACTTTCGCTTGGCTCCGCAGTGCGATCCTCCGCTACGCTGACTGCGCGCATTTATTTTTGCCGCGCGCACCCTCGCGCTCGTGCGGGCGCGTCGAGTATAAACGAGGCTTTACGGACGAACTGTTATTCATTCATGGCGTGCATCTCAATCATAGACTGACCAATGCCTGATCAGTGCCCTGACTACTGAACTAGGGAACTGATTGAGACGCACCCATGGCCTCACAGAGCGCGCATTTACAGACGAGCTGTCATTCACGGTGTGTGAATACGCAACACTGGCGCGTTTTCAGTTCAGAGCGGTCGTGTGCATGTTACTTTCGGTTAGATAGAATTAGTGATTTAAAAGCCTCTGCCGGTGATACCGGTATTACCGGTGTTGTCACACATCAATTAACCGGTGGGAAAATTTCCTCACCGTCACATCCCTAATGTCCTCATATTTACTGTTGATGTCATGTTTTGGGGGTTGAGTGAAGATCCAGGTGAGGGTTCTACAGTCAGATAGGGATACGTGTTGTGTATAATGTCCTCATATTTACTGTTGATGTCATGTTGTGGGCGTTGGGTGAAGATCCAGGTGAGGGTTCTACATTCAGATAGGGATACGTGTTGTGTATAATGTCCTCATATTTACTGTTGATGTCATGTTGTGGGGGTTGAGTGAAGATCCAGGTGAGGGTTCTACAGTCAGATAGGGATACGTGTTGTGTATAATGTCCTCATATTTACTGTTGATGTCATGTTGTGAGGGGTTGAGTGAAGATCCAGGTGTGGGTTCTACAGTCAGATAGGGACACGTGTTGTGTATAATGTCCTCATATTTACTGTTGATGTCATGTTGTGGGGGTTGGGTGAAGATCCAGTTGAGGGTTCTACAGTCAGATAGGGATACGTGTTGTGTATAATGTCCTCATATTTACTGTTGATGTCATGTTGTGGGGGTTGAGTGAGGATCCAGTTGAGGGTTCTACATTCAGATAGGGATACGTGTTGTGTATAATGTCCTCATATTTACTGTTGATGTCATGTTGTGGGGGTTGAGTGAAGATCCAGGTGAGGGTTCTACAGTCAGATAGGGATACGTGTTGTGTATAATGTCCTCATATTTACTGTTGATGTCATGTTGTGGGGGTTGGGTGAAGATCCAGGTGAGGGTTCTACAGTCAGATAGGGATACGTGTTGTGTATAATGTCCTCATATTTACTGTTGATGTCATGTTGTGGAGGTTGGGTGAAGATCCAGGTGTGTGTTCTAGTCAGATAGGGATACGTGTTGTGTATAATGTCCTCATATTTACTGTTGATGTCATGTTGTGGAGGTTGAGTGAAGATCCAGGTGAGGGTTCTACAGTCAGATAGGGATACGTGTTGTGTATAATGTCCTCATATTTACTGTTGATGTCATGTTGTGGAGGTTGGGTGAAGATCCAGGTGTGTGTTCTAGTCAGATAGGGATACGTGTTGTGTATAATGTCCTCATATTTACTGTTGATGTCATGTTGTGGGCGTTGGGTGAAGATCCAGGTGAGGGTTCTACAGTCAGATAGGGATACGTGTTGTGTATAATGTCCTCATATTTACTGTTGATGTCATGTTGTGGGGGTTGGGTGAAGATCCAGGTGAGGGTTCTACAGTCAGATAGGGATACGTGTTGTGTATAATGTCCTCATATTTACTGTTGATGTCATGTTGTGGGGGTTGAGTGAAGATCCAGGTGAGGGTTCTACAGTCAGATAGGGATACGTGTTGTGTATAATGTCCTCATATTTACTGTTGATGTCATGTTGTGGGGGTTGGGTGAAGATCCAGGTGAGGGTTCTACAGTCAGATAGGGATACGTGTTGTGTATAATGTCCTCATATTTACTGTTGATGTCATGTTGTGGGGGTTGAGTGAAGATCCAGGTGAGGGTTCTACAGTCAGATAGGGATACGTGTTGTGTATAATGTCCTCATATTTACTGTTGATGTCATGTTGTGGGGGTTGGGTGAAGATCCAGGTGAGGGTTCTACAGTCAGATAGGGATACGTGTTGTGTATAATGTCCTCATATTTACTGTTGATGTCATGTTGTGGGGGTTGGGTGAAGATCCAGGTGAGGGTTCTACAGTCAGATAGGGATACGTGTTGTGTATAATGTCCTCATATTTACTGTTGATGTCATGTTGTGGGGGTTGGGTGAAGATCCAGGTGAGGGTTCTAAAGTCAGATAGGGATACGTGTTGTGTATAATGTCCTCATATTTACTGTTGATGTCATGTTGTGGGGGTTGAGTGAAGATCCAGGTGAGGGTTCTACAGTCAGATAGGGATACGTGTTGTGTATAATGTCCTCATATTTACTGTTGATGTCATGTTGTGGGGGTTGAGTGAAGATCCAGGTAAGGGTTCTACAGTCAGATAGGGATACGTGTTGTGTATAATGTCCTCATATTTACTGTTGATGTCATGTTGTGGAGGTTGAGTGAAGATCCAGGTGAGGGTTCTACAGTCAGATAGGGATACGTGTTGTGTATAATGTCCTCATATTTACTGTTGATGTCATGTTGTGGGGGTTGAGTGAAGATCCAGGTGAGGGTTCTACAGATAGGGATACGTGTTGTGTATAATGTCCTCATATTTACTGTTGATGTCATGTTTTGGGGGTTGAGTGAAGATCCAGGTGAGGTTTCTACAGTCAGATAGGGATACGTGTTGTGTATAATGTCCTCATATTTACTGTTGATGTCATGTTGTGGGCGTTGGGTGAAGATCCAGGTGAGGGTTCTACAGTCAGATAGGGATACGTGTTGTGTATAATGTCCTCATATTTACTGTTGATGTCATGTTGTGGGGGTTGGGTGAAGATCCAGGTGAGGGTTCTACAGTCAGATAGGGATACGTGTTGTGTATAATGTCCTCATATTTACTGTTGATGTCATGTTTTGGGGGTTGAGTGAAGATCCAGGTGAGGTTTCTACAGTCAGATAGGGATACGTGTTGTGTATAATGTCCTCATATTTACTGTTGATGTCATGTTGTGGGGGTTGGGTGAAGATCCAGGTGAGGGTTCTACAGTCAGATAGGGATACGTGTTGTGTATAATGTCCTCATATTTACTGTTGATGTCATGTTGTGGGCGTTGGGTGAAGATCCAGGTGAGGGTTCTACAGTCAGATAGGGATACGTGTTGTGTATAATGTCCTCATATTTACTGTTGATGTCATGTTGTGGGGGTTGAGTGAAGATCCAGGTGAGGGTTCTACAGTCAGATAGGGATACGTGTTGTGTATAATGTCCTCATATTTACTGTTGATGTCATGTTGTGGGCGTTGGGTGAAGATCCAGGTGAGGGTTCTACAGTCAGATAGGGATACGTGTTGTGTATAATGTCCTCATATTTACTGTTGATGTCATGTTGTGGGGGTTGAGTGAAGATCCAGGTGAGGGTTCTACAGATAGGGATACGTGTTGTGTATAATGTCCTCATATTTACAGTGTAACCAACATAATATTAGAAGGGGGGTCTAAATGTTATAGCTGATCGGTGTATATACAGGTTGGGAAAGCAATTAAACATTAATCTTAAAAGAATGGTAAAAAATTTGAATGGTACAAACCTGCTTCCCTATTACAAAACAAGCAGGCCAAAACAGCCACTCAACACTTTAGTAAAGATTAGCAATCATTCAAACAAGGCTAGACCAAAGATAATTATTAGACTGGTTAAAAGAATAGAGAGATGAGATCTAGCCCTCATGGTGTTTACTCTAGTTTATTCTTGTATATAAATAAACATGTGACACCAAAACCTTAATATTAAACTATATTATTCATACCACAGCACTGAAGCGAGTTAGGCGACCTGTCGAGGATCTTCCAGGCACCTCAGAAGGTATGGGCATTAATCTCATTTAACTAGCATGTTTAGCAAGGTTTGATTCAGTTCATGTAGACCAAGCAGTGCCTACTGTATGTTACAGTATTGTATTATTCCTTTCATAGATGATGACCCTGCCTTGGAAAGCCCTGACCTTGAATCTGCTGGTAAGACAAAATGGAAGTTTTTAACTACTAATCGATTTTAAAGATATATAAATGTTAGTCGAAGCTAAAAAATCAGTGGCATATCTAGAATTTGAGATTCTGGATCACTTTTTGCATTTGCTTTATTGATTTAAATTAGATGTGCACATGTTTCTGTTTTGTTTTTAAGCAGTTTACCAAAAATGTAAGAAGAAGAAGAAGAAGAAGAAGAAGAAGAAGCACAGCAGTAGGGAAGAGCATGAACAAGCTAGTAAAAAACACCAACAAAAATTTACAATAAACACTTCATTAGATCTGTAGATCAAGCCGCCTTAGCATCTGTTACTATGAGCCGTTATACGTAGGTAATTCGCCATATTGGAACAGTCCAAGCGGTTGGGGATGCCAAGTCCATCCCCCTAAACTACACTACTTTTAAAGGGGTGGTAAAACACATTCTTTCGAAGGCTTGATTGTGTTTGTGGGGTGGAATGTATCATGTGTTCATGCTTCGTTTTAAAAAAATTGCATTATTATTCATATATTTGACCTTTATTCTACACTGCTCTGTCCCTCCTTGTAAAAACGGTCTGATGGTTTCCGGGTTGTATGAAGCCGGTTCCTCAAAAATACGCAATGGCCTCAGATTGGTTAGCTGGCCCAGTGTGTTGTGATTCGCTAACCGCCTAGTGCACGTATGTCGGAAACGCCCCTTCCCTTTACCGGTAGCCTCAGGCTACTAGCCTGTGCTTTGGATAGTACAATGGCGTCTATAAAACCATACAAATTTGAGCCCGAATCAGACCCAGATAATTTTAGTGAAGATGATCGAGCAGAACCTGTTCAGTCCTCAAGAGTAAAGACTGCGGATCTATAGTGATTGCTCCTGAATAGCTTTACTATAGTATCCAAATCAAACACAGAATCATGTTTAGCATGCCTGTAGATAAACAATACATAAAAGCTCTAATCAAAGAATCATTTACACTAATGCCAAGTTCGCTGTTGAGATTTAAAACAGTTTGTAACGTTAAGTGTTTGTCGGATAACGTTAAGTATGAATGAGCGTTTAACAAACTGGTTTGCAGAGCCAAATGAGCGTTGTCATCTGTTTACTTCCTTGCTAACGTACAATTAACAATACAAACTATTACAGGAAAACACATCGACGAAAAATAAATCACACTTACAGGTTGTGGCCCGTAAACAGCTTCTGTTTTAAAATCCATCTTTCAGGACAAGCCGTTGTGCGAATCCTGCATTGAACTCATTGAACATGTGCAGCGGGAGCCGTGCGCGCCCGTCTCATGTGGCGTTCACACCGGACGCGATTGACGCAAATAAATCGGTGGACACTTGAACATTTTGAGTTTACTCGCTTCATTCGCGGGTGAAATTCGCTTCATTCGCGTGTGACATTCACTGCACAACAGACGCAAATTCGCCTCATGGGCGGGGCTTCTGCCAGCCGGGTCGTCTCGTTGGCTGACATGGGCTGTTACACATCTTTTTTTTGTTAAAATCTACTGTTAATGTGTGACAAAACGTAGTTTTAAGACTTTTTCAGTCGATAATGTAGTTGTTTAAAGCTCAAATCTGTGGTTTATTTATATAAAGAGTGCCTATTTGTACATTTTATCTGGCGTTTTCGGAGTTGTGAGCTCAGCGGCGCTCACACTGGCAGTGTGTGTCCCGTGCAGCTGAACAGCGGCTCGTGTATTGCAAATACAGGCAAATATTGTCCATTCTGTCACATTTTCCGGTCTTCTCCTCCGACCCCTGTCTGACTCGTGCTTTGATTTATGATGGGCAGCATATATCTGCTGCAAATGCGCCCTGTTCCCCTCTGTCTCATACACGCATGCATATAACATGTTGAATGTTAAATGCACTGCAACCCCCCCGTCCCTAGGAAGGCTGAACAAAGTGGACCTGCAATCTGGATGAAAATAACAGCGTTTCGTCGGCATTGGCAACAACACTCCAGCCTACTAACTATACCACAACAACACTCCAGCCTACTAACTAGCCTACCACAACAACTATTCCCCGCGGCGATACAAAATGGCCTCGCCCACCCTTATTTAATATTCTCGGAGGAGGGGTTTATGTAAATATTGGGGCTGGTGATGTCAGAGACCCTGGAGGAATGTCTGTAGTCCCTAGCGGCCGTTTGCTGTAGTCCTTAGAAACTGATTTCTTTAAAAGCAAATATCTCCCTTTGCTTTAAACTTTGAACGTTGTAACTTTCCAGATGTTGTTTATGCTCAAACAGCAACATTACACACTAGCTAAAGTTAGAAAAGTGAAATCGTGCTTGCTCTATTGCTCTAAACTATAGAATTAAACTATTATTCTTCCGCAGTTTAAAGGTAAAATTTTTTTTTTTTTAGCCAGCTGTCTTAAGGTGCGTTCACACCAGACGCGATTCGCGCGAGTAATTTACATGTTAAGTCAATGCTGAGACGCGAAATTGCATTCTGCGGCGCGGTTCGCGCGAATGAGGCGGCGAGATTCGAGCGATTCGCTCGATTGAGGCGGCGCGAATAACACGAATTGAGCGTTTTGAACGCGCGATTCACGCGAATCGCTCAAGTTGAAAAATCTGAACTCTGGCAGATATTTCGCGCCGCGTTAACCAATCACGAGCTTGCTCTAGTAGTGACGCATTTACAAGCGGAGGCAGAAATCCCAACAACAATGGAGGACAAGATAATCGTGGCCGAATGTGGATACCCGGAGCTGTATGATACATCATCCTATCACTACAGGAACAGGAATAAAAGGAATAAAGGAATAAAAAGGATTTTGCTTGGAAGAAAGTGAGTTATTGTGAGCCATTGTGAGCCATTTCACAACGAGACAGGAGCAGAAAAAAAGAGCCAGAGCCAGCGGCAAATGTGAGAAGGACTAGCCGAGGAAAGGCGGGTCTCGCCGGGTAAACGAGCGCGGAATGTCACTGATCCCCTGGATCTCACAACTCCGAAAACGCCAGATAAAATGCTCAAATAGGCACTCTTTTTATAAATTAACCACAGATTTGAGCTTTAAACAACTATATTATCACCTGAAAAAGTCTTTAAACTACGTTTTGTCACACATTAATAGTAGTATTTTTTACAAAAAAGACGTAAAGTGACCGAGACGAGCTAGCTCATATAGGCTCATATAGAAGCCCCTCCCATGACGCGAATTCGCGTCTGTTGTGTAGTTGTCACACGCGAATTTCACACGCGAATTTCACGCGCGAATGAAGTGAGTAAACTCAAAATGTTCAAGCGTCCACCTTCGCGCGAATCGCGTCCGGTGTGAACGCCACATTAAACGTAAACAAAATTTGAAATAAAAATGTAAAATGGTTATAGTGTTGTGGATAGGGAAGTTGTACTACATACTACATATGTGTATAATCGTCTACATCTGCTGAAGAGTTAAATAACATGATTTTTAAATGATTAAGGTTATCTTTGATGTTAAATCCTTTTACACATAAGCTAATGAAAATAGTGGTAAAAAACCCTTTAAAATATTTTTGGTTCACTTTTTTTTTTAAACTGCTAAACAAGAACGTTTACAAACGCGACATACAATACAATAATTTTAAAAACGTATAATAACATAATTATCAGTTGATAGATATAAACACTCAAAATAAATAATACATACTTACCTGTGAAAGTTTATACCATTTTTTGGGGTTTTTATATTGCGACGGTTTTTACTGCACAGTTTTGTGGCATATTTACCAACCAGTAAGTGACGTCAGCAGCAGCTGACATGTGGAGCGTTCCAAGATGGCGGACACATCTACGTGCCTGGAGCACTTGAGGGCGGAATCCAGTTATATATATTTATGGGCTAGACTAAAGATAATTATTAGACTGGTTGGAAGAATAGAAATATGATATATAGTCATCATTGTGTTTATCCTAGGAATTTGTTTTGTCTTTTGTAGTCGTTCCTGAAAATCCTGCAGAAAAGGATGCCAGAAGGAAACAAAAAAAGCAATGGTCCCAAACTGAAATTACTGCTGTAATGAGACACTTTAAGAAACGCATTACAGAGGGAAAATTTGCCACTAAAATTGAGTGCCAGCAGTGCAAGAATGCTGAGCATCCTGCTTTTACCAATCGCACCTTGCAAAATATAAGAGACTTCGTCAGGAATAGGGGTTTGACAGAAAAGAAAAAGAGACAGGCACAAAACATTAAGTTCATTTTTTTGGTTGTTTTATATGTATGAACAAGGTTATACATTGTTTATTGTTATAATATAATAAGCTTTGTTCATTATTAAAGGATTAGTTCACTTTTAATAAACTTTTGCTGATAATTTCCTCACCCCCATGTAATCCAAGATGTCCATGTCTTTCTTTCTTCAGTCGAAAAGAAATTAAAGGTCTTTATCATGGTTTCACCGATATCTATGGTTTCTCCACGGGGTTTGCAGCTTTTCGATGACCGTTGGCGTCGGGTGGCGTCACTTCAAAGCGTTCCCATGGCAACAGGGAAATCATTATGAAATCATGCTAGCCCCGAATATTTTGCACGCGGAAATAGGCAATTTACGCAGCGAAAGTGCGGCGTATTTGGAAAAAAATGCTGTCCCCGCATAAATATGCAGACTTTGGCTGATTATGCATTAACTCATGCGATCGCCTAATCGCGTTTTTCTGGAGGGACTGTATTTTATTTAACAGAAGTTCCCTTTCAAAGCCTACAGCGAACGGCCGGTTTGGACTACATCCCTCTACTTCTTTCTTTAATTACGTCAGTAGAACACACTAACCTCCGCCCACAAGAATACGCCAAAAAGGGGGCGTGGTCTTGTTGCTCTCCCACGTGGAGAAGAGGAAGTGTTGCGTTTGAGTGTGTTTGTCGCCATATCGTCGAGACGCTGTTATTTTCATCCTGGAGTCAAATCACCTTTGTTTGGCTTTCCCAGGGACGCTGTAGAGATCATTGAGCGCATGCATCTCCCCGTTACGGTAAGAGGCGTGACCTTTCCGTGCAACGTGCGCTAAGCTGCTGTCCAATCACAACACGGGAACCGGGCAACGTGCGCTAAGCTGCTGTCGAATCACAACACAGGAACCGGGCAATGTGCGCTAAGCTGCTGTCCAATCACAACACAGGAACCGGCAATGTGCGCTAAGCTGCTGTCGAATCACAACACGGGAACCGGGCAACGTGCGCTAAGCTGCTGTCCAATCACAACACAGGAACCGGGCAATGTGCACTAAGCTGCGGTCGAATCACAATACAGGAACCGCTGGCACAATCAGAACTCGTTACGTATTTCTGAAGGAGGGACTTCATAGAACAAGGAAGTCATCAGCCGTTTTTAGGACGGTGAAAACAGCGGTATACAGATAAGTAAATTGTGTGAAAAATACTGTATTGCACACTGTAAACACAATCAAAGCTTCAAAAAAACACGAAAACGGGACCTTTAATGTTTTTGATGAAAGCATTTCTCCATATAATGGACTTCGCTGGGCATCATTCTGTTCAATGTCCAAATGAGTTTCAGTGTAAATCGTCTGGTGTCGTTTGGTATTGTTTAAAGGTCCCGTTCTTCGTGATCCCATTGTTCAAACTTTAGTTAGTGTGTAATGTTGCTGTTCGAGCATAAATAATACCTGTACAATTATAAAGCTCAAAGTTCAATGCCAAGCGAGATATTTTATTTAAAAGAAGTTCCCTTTCAAAGCCTACAGCGAACGGCTGGCTTGGACTACATCCTAGTACTTCCTTCATTAATGACGTCAGTAGAACAGACTAACCTCCGCCCACAATAATACAAAAAAAAAGGGGCGTGGTCTTGTTGCTGTCCCACGTGGAGAAGAGGACGTGTCGCGTGGAGAACAGGAATTGTTGCGTTTGAGTGTGTTTGTCGCCATGTTGTCGAGACGCTGTTATTTTCATCCCGGAGTCAAATCACCTTTGTTTGGCTTTCCCTGGGACGCTGTAGAGATCATTGAGCGCATACATCTCCCGTTAAGAGGCGTGACCTTTCCACGTGCGCTAAGCTGCTGTCCAATCACAACACAGGAACCGTGACACGTTCGCTAAGCTGCGGTCAAATCACAACACGGGAACCGCTGGCACAATCAGAACTCGTCACGTATTTCTGAAGGAGGGACTTCATAGCACAAGGAAATCACCAGCCGTTTTAGGACAGTGGAAACAGCGGTGTACAGATAAGTAAATTGTGTTAAAAATACTGTTTTTTTACACGCGAAACATGAACACATGTTATATTGCACACTGTAAACACAATCAAAGCTTCAAAAAAACACGAAGAACGGGACCTTTAAAGCCCTTTTGAAGCTGCACTGAAACTGTCATTTGGACCTTGAACAGAATGATGCCCATCGAAGTCCATTATATGGAGAAATGCTTTCATCAAAAACATTAATTTCTTTTCGACCGCAGAAAGAAAGACATGGACATCTTGGATGACATGGGGGTGAGGAAATTATCAGCAAAAGTTTATTTAAAAGTGAACTAATCCTTTAAGTTTATCAAAGGGAAATGATAAAGTGCTTTACCTCAATTCGCATTTTAGTTATTTTTTATTTTTGTATTTGAAAAAGCACACATTAAACTTTGCTTCTTGTTCCCATACTTGGTGTCCTGTTTTATGTTCCTATACACACACACACATATATATATAAAAATGGCCTAGTGGTTAGCGTTAAACTTTTCGTGTTTGTGTTAAACCGTTTGTCCTCATAGATCACTTTTGTCCTTATAATACACAATGTTTTCACATTTGTGTGTTTGTGTTAAACCGTTTGTCCTCCTAGATCACTTTTGTCCTTATAATACACAATGTTTTCACATTTGTGTGTGTGTGTTAAACCGTTTGTCCTCCTAGATCACCTTTGTCCTTATAATACACAATGTTTTCACATTTGTGTGTGTGTGTGTGTTAAACCGTTTGTCCTCCTAGATCACCTTTGTCCTTATAATACACAATGTTTTCACATTTGTGTGTTTGTGTTAAACCGTTTGTCCTCCTAGATCACTTTTGTCCTTATAATACACAATGTTTTCACATTTGTGTGTGTGTTAAACCGTTTGTCCTCCTAGATCACCTTTGTCCTTATAATACACAGTGTTTTCACATTTGTGTGTTTGTGTTAAACCGTTTGTCCTCCTAGATCACTTTTGTCCTTATAATACACAATGTTTTCACATTTGTGTGTGTGTGTTAAACCGTTTGTCCTCCTAGATCACCTTTGTCCTTATAATACACAATGTTTTCACATTTGTGTTTGCGTTTTTAAGTTTTCAATTAATGGTGTTCTAGGGGGTGCATATAAAAATATATGGCTTGGTTGTCCAAGGATAAGACAAAGCTCACACATTCACACTTAGTGTAAAAAGATGAACAGAAAAAGAATTACTCTTGATTCTGATTGAGCTAATTATTGTGGCATTATATTGTTTTTGCATTGAATTATGTGTATGCATGGTTAAAGAGATGAGTCTGTAGACTTAACTGATCAAGTGTGTCTGAATTCAGAATGGGGCTGTGGAGGCTTTTAAAGTTTAGAAGTCAGAAAACTGTTTACTACCTTTTAAAGGATTTAGATATTCAGGGCATTATTAACAGACCAGAACTTTGTGACTATAAGGTTTGACTGACAGTAGTCTCATGAGGGTTCACAAATATATTGACGTGATAAGCCATTTGTCCTCAGGTCAGCGATGTCATTTCAATACTCAATGCATTGATTTTGTGTATGTTTAGATATGTCCTATTAATACATTTGTGTCCCTTTAATACACGATAATAACATGTGTGTGTGTGTTATAGCTACTGTCCTTATAATAATGGTTTGTGTCATAGGCGGGGCTTGCATGTAATTATAATATGTCCTCATAATTGTGTATTTTGTCAGGTTGTTACATTATCACTTGTGTTGAGTGTAAAGTAATTCTGAAGTGAAATCTGTGTTGTGTGGCTAAAACAAATTTTTTTGATATGCACCACAACTCTGTAGAGCAAGTGCAAAGGGGTGTCCCCCTAATACAGCAAAAAACTGGTTTGGGCTGAAGTGTCCTTGTAAAACACATAAACCCGTATGTGTGTGTGTGTGTGTGTGTGAGTGAGGACTAGAGCTTCAGTGTGTGTGTGTGTGTGTGTGTGTGTGTGTGTGTGTGTGAGGGCTAGAGCTTCAGTGTGTGTGTGTGTGTGAGTGTGTGTGTGTGTGTGTGTGTGAGGGCTAGAGCTTCAGTGTGTGTGTGTGTGTGAGTGTGTGTGTGTGTGTGAGGGCTAGAGCTTCAGTGTGTGTGTGTGAGGGCTAGAGCTTCAGTGTGTGTGTGTGTCAGCTTCAGTGTGTGTGTGTGTGTGTGTGTGTGTGTGTGTGTGTGTGAGTGAGGGCTAGAGCTTCAGTGTGTGTGTGTGTGTGTGTGTGTGTGTGTGTGAGGGCTAGAGCTTCAGTGTGTGTGTGAGGGCTAGAGCTTCAGTGTGTGTGTGTGTGTGTGTGTGTGAGTGTGTGTGTGTGTGTGTGTGTGTGTGAGGGCTAGAGCTTCAGTGTGTGTGTGTGTGTGAGTGTGTGTGTGTGTGTGTGTGTGTGTGTGTGAGGGCTAGAGCTTCAGTGTGTGTGTGTGAGGGCTAGAGCTTCAGTGTGTGTGTGTGTCAGCTTCAGTGTGTGTGTGTGTGTGTGTGTGTGTGTGTGTGTGTGTGTGTGTGAGTGAGGGCTAGAGCTTCAGTGTGTGTG
>JARQWZ010004262.1:92500-118815 GCA_033150135.1 Gobio occitaniae
ACGGACTTCAGGATGGACTAAAATGAACTCCCAAAACGTACTGCCAGATTCTGGAAGATGAATTCTTCAAACAGTGGTACTAGAGGATGTGGTGCTGGTCCTTCAAGAGTCACTCTCAACCTATCTGTCCATAAAGCCTATAAAAAAACCTTCTTCATGTATTTTACAACACTTCAGCTTGTGATTCTTATCTAGTGGGGGTCATTTTTTAGGATTCTTTCCCTAACTGAAGTCTCTGAGATCCTGACACCTTCACTTCTGGAGACTCCAGGTCGGTTCAGCTCTGGAAAATGGTGGCGCTGGAGACTAAAGGGTTCCTGATGGTTTCACACTTAATTCTTCACCTTAATTCTTCATTCTTTTGCAGTTAACAAGTGTCTTTTCTTCACCACCTGTTTTTGTCAGATCCTGCTGACCCAACGAGCATTTCACTGTCCAATGGTCACGCCTTAACTGCAATGTCTAGTATTGCATTAGTATTGCATCCTTCTTATGGGCATTTAATACTTTTTGACTTTTCAGTCTGAGTTAAATCTCTTTTTTGGCTCAATTTATCTGTAAAAGAAAACATGCCTAATAATTCTGCACACCTGAATATAAGGTGATTTTCATTTCCAGCCTTCATGAACAATTATATATCACTTATACATTATTAAATACTAAATCAATAGTAGTTATTAGGATTACTGTGGTTTGGAATTGGTCAAATGTGCCTGGAAAAAAAATATGATCAGAAAATCAACGTGCCTAATAATTCTGCACTCCCTGTATATTATAGATTATATAAATGTATATACATGCAAATATTTCTTAAATATATACATGAATGTGTGTCTGTATTTATATATAAATAATAATTAACAGAGTACACACACATATATAATGTAAACACAAACTTTTATTTTGGATGCGATTAATCGCGATGAATCTTTTGACAGCCCTAAATTAAACAAAACATAAAATTGGATCTATACAACAAGTGTATTTATGGGTTTTCAACCTTTTTGCTTAAAATTGTCTCTCATTGTTGCAGTTTGTCTGCTGCTGCTTCCTTGTTTGCTCCTGCTGTGCTTGGCCCCAATAATTGCTACTTGCAACTATATTATATATTATTATTGGTATTTTTAAACATTAATGTTAGATTTAAGGACACTGTATTGGGTCTCTGCTTGATGTCTAATGTAAATCTTTCAAATTGAGAACATTGGCAGTGTTAGCTAAATCTCAGACTCTGTACCTTCACACCGGTCTTGGTTTCCCAGGTCAGACCCAGTTTATTGGCCAGGACCGCAGCTGTGACCGTGGTGCCGTTATTCCCCCCCCATCCCACCAGCATCACACCCAGCCGGGGAACCGTCCTCTCCGTGCGGAACGTGAACTCGGTGCTGGACGGCGTCACCTGAACAACACACACAGGATTTGTTAAACTATGACAGTGAATCATGTGTAGAAGTGTGTGTGGATCTAGTTTGCATGGTTCAGTTCCAGTGAAGTTCGGGCTAGAGGTCTGTGCCCGGTTGCATAAAGCAGCTTAAGTGTAATTTTCCCTTAAGTTCGCCCTTATGTTTCCCTTAAACCTAAGGGCTACTTAAGGGTTTCTTTAAGTGAAACGTCATAAACACTTAGAATTCCCCTTAAATGCTGTTTTTTCACTTAAGTAATCCCTTAAAAAGTGTTAAATGTTGCATAAACCCCATAACGGTCATTTCCCAAAGTATAACTTAAGGTTTGGGAATCGTAACCTTAAGAGTAACGCGGACAAAACTAAGACGACATGGCTGAATTTATGAAACCAGCTGAAGATCATTATGTGCCAAGAAAAGTTTTTAGGGATAGGGAGAACCTTTTGAACCATCTTAGCCATGAGAAATTGTTGCAAGAATACACCAGTTTGACACTGAACACTTGCAGCCATACGTACATTTCTGAACGAGATGAAGAAAAACTCACATAATTAAAGAAGTCATTTGACGTTATAACAAGTAATTAATGTCTTTTAACTTATATGTTTCATATAATAGAACCAAAGCAATAGATTGTGAATTTAAACATGTCTCGTTTACCAGCGGCTAAAGTCAGGAGGACTAGCCGAGGTGAGGCTGTTCCAGGCGCGATCTCACAACATTTTTAAATAAGCGCTATCTTTACAAATAAACCACTGATTTGAGCTTTAAACCACTACATTCTCGACTGAACAACTCTTAAAACTACATTTCGTGACACAATAACAGTAGTATTTTTCAATTTCGCGGCCGCACACAACCACAATTTCTCTTCAAACGCTCGCTTTTACACGTGTCCATCTCGCTTTGGACGCGCGAATGCATTCAAAGTTCAAACGTCAAACTAGACGCGAATTTGCCGCTCTATTCACGTTTGGTGTGAACGCAGCATTAGCGTTAGTGTTTCGCAACAAGACTTTTATAACGTGAATCCAGGATCGCTGTTGTGAAACACTTTAATATTCCCCTTACCTAAGAGAACCGTTTAATGATGCGTTCACACCAGACGCGATTCGCGCAATTCGTGCAAGTGATTTACATGTTAAGTCAATGCAGAGACGCGAAATGGCATTCGGCGGCGAGATTCGCGCGATTGAGGCGGCGCCAAGGACGCGAATTGTATTGTACACAATATAATTTGTTCCCTCATTTTATGAAATTGTGTGTACGATATAATTTGTTCCCTCATTGTGCAAATTGTGTGTATGATATAATTCGTTCCCTCATTGTACGAAAATGTGCACACAGTATAATTTGTTCCCTCATTTTACTAAATTGTGCACACAATATAATTTGGTCCCTCATTTTACTTAATTGTGCACACAATATAATTCGTTCCCTCGTTTTATGAAATTGTGTGCACGATATAATTCGTTCCCTCATTTTACTAAATTGTGCGCACAATATAATTCGTTCCCTTATTGTACGAAATTGTGCACACAATATAATTTGTTCCCTCATTGTACGAAATTGTGTGCACGATATAATTCGTTCCCTCATTTTACGAAAATGTGTGTACGATATAATTCGTTCCCTCATTGTACGAAATTGTGCACACAATATAAATTGTTGCCTCGTTTTACGAAATTGTGCGTACAATATAATTTGTTCCCTTATTTTACTAAATTGTGCGTACAATATAATTTGTTCCCTTATTTAACAAAATTGTGCATACGATATAATTTGTTCCCTTATTTAACAAAATTGTGTACGATATAATTTGTTCCCTTATTTAACAAAATTGTGTGTACGATATAATTCGTTCCCTCATTTTACTAAATTGTGCACAAAATATAATTTGTTCCTTCATTTTATGAAACTGTGCATAAGATATAATTCGTTCCCTTGTTTTACTAAATTGTGCGCACAATATAATTTGTTCCCTTGTTTTACTAAATTGTGCGCACAATATAATTTGTTCCCTTGTTTTACTAAATTGTGCGCACAATATAATTTGTTCCCTTATTTAACAAAATTGTGTGTACGATATAATTTGTCCCCTTATTTAACAAAATTGTGTGTACGATATAATTTGTTCCCTCATTTTACTAAATTGTGCACACAATATAATTTGTTCCCTCATTTTACGAAATTGTGCGCACAATATAATTTGTTGCCTCGTTTTACTAAATTGTGCACACAATATAATCCGTTGCCTCGTTTTACTAAATTGTGCGCACAATATAATTCGTTCCCTCACTGTACGAAATTGTGCGCTCAGAAAAATTATTTTGCCCCGTTGACTAAATTGTGCACACAATATAATTTGTTCCTTCATTGTACGAAATTGTGCGAACAATATAATTAATTCCCTCATTGTACGAAATTGTGCACACAATATAAATTGTTCCCTCGTTTTACGAAATTGTGCGTACAATATAATTTGTTCCCTTATTTTACTAAATTGTGCGTACAATATAATTTGTTCCCTTATTTAACAAAATTGTGTGTACGATATAATTCGTTCCCTCATTTTACTAAATTGTGCGCAAAATATAATTTGTTCCTTCATTTTATGAAATTGTGCATAAGATATAATTCGTTCCCTTGTTTAACGAAATTTTGCGCACAATATAATGTGTTGCCTCGTTTTACTAAATTGTGCACACAATATAATCCGTTGCCTCGTTTTACTAAATTGTGCGCAAAATATAATTTGTTCCCTCACTGTACGAAATTGTGCGCACGATATAATTTGTTCCCTCATTTTACTAAATTGTGCGCACAATATAATTAGTTCCCTCATTGTACGAAATTGTGCGCACAATATAATTCGTTCCCTCATTTTACTAAATTGTGCGCACAATATAATTTGTTCCCTCATTGTACGAAATTGTGCACACAATATAATTAGTTCTCTCATTTTGCTAAATTGTGCACACTATATAATTAGTTCCCTCGTTTTACGAAATTGTGCACACAATATAATTAGTTCTCTCATTTTGCTAAATTGTGCGTACAATATAATTTGTTCCCTCATTTTACTAAATTGTGCGCACAATATAATTAGTTCCCTCATTTTACTAAATTGTGCGCACAATATAATTAGTTCCCTCATTTTACTAAATTGTGCGTACAATATAATTTGTTCCCTTATTTAACAAAATTGTGCACACAATATAATTTGTTCCCTCATTTTACTAAATTGTGCGCACAATATAATTAGTTCCCTCGTTTTACTAAATTGTGCGCACGATATATAATTAGTTCCCTCATTGTACAAATTGTGCACACAATATAATTTGTTCTCTCATTTTACTAAATTGTGCGCGCAATATAATTCGATCCCTCGTTTTACTAAATCATGCACAATAAAAAAAATTTAATTCCTTCGTTTTTACAAACCAAACAGTTGTTAGTCTGACTTCCATAATATGGAAGAAAAAAAAGTCAATGGGGACGAACAATGGTTTGGCTACCCACATTCTTCAGGATATCTTTTGTGCTCAACAGAAGAAAGGAAGAACAGGTTTGGAATAACAGGAGGATGAGTAAATGATGGAGTGAGCTGTGCCTTTAAGAGAACTTTAAGAGAACGCCCGTTCCCTGTTGTTTAACAGTAGTGGCATGTCAGCGACTCAAATAAGGAAGAAAATGCAATGCAACTTTAATAAATCACACAGACTGTGCGAATAAAACACACACACACACACACACACTCACAGTGAGCGCGCCTCCATCTCGACACACAGATGCGGTGTGGTAGCAGTAGCGGGACTCGATGTGCGTGTCTGTGTATTTCACATCCGCGCTGTTCACACGCACTTGCATGATGAAGATGAAGAAGATGAAGCTGCAATGATGAAGCAGAGGATCACTAACCACCGCTTCCCATTTAAACATGCAGAAATTACAGTATTTATTCAAACACAGAGTTGCATTAAATATGTCAATGAACAGCGTCATAACTTCAGCATTAGACTTACCTTTAAAGTTTCCCGAGCAGAATAAAAAAGTCTCTGAGTGAAGACCTGAGCGCGTTTAAATCCTCGCAGCTGGTGCTTCTCGAATGTGCGCAGGTTCGTCAGCTGATGCGTCTGAAAGTGTGGCGCACTTGCTTATGATTGGTCGCGCGCCACGGGCTCATTATCTCGCGGGGGCGGAGTCAGCGACACCTTCTCGATTCTTCGACTCGTGGAGCAGAATGTGATGATTTGTGATTCTGGAGTGCGTACGACAAAAGCAGAACGAATGGAACAATCTGTCCTGTAAGATACACATGCAAGGCTGCATTTAAAAATAATAATAAACCATGCATAGTTGTTCATATCTACAAGGATGCATGGTTTACTTTGCTGCATCTGTGCATTATTTCCTTGAGAGAAAGTAATAATATAACTCTCACATCAGAAGTGCAGGATTCCTGTGCATTGCTCTAATCTGATATTGGCTCATCCTGTGGTGTGGAGATCAGACTTGTACGAACACACACACACACAGAGTTGTGACTCAGCAAAGAGTCCAAGGAAATGTTTTCAAGCTCTTGAGAGACAGTGGAAATGTACCAGGTTAGTGAAGGACAATCAGAGAGCAAGAATGCTCTAGAAACTCACAGAGGCAGTGGAAAATCACCGATGGCGTTGCGCAGATAAACATCCTCCCCTCAACTTCCCCTTCAACTGCTTTACTTCTTATAATTGGCTCTATTAAAACATGCCGAAGAGATTATACAGTAACGTTCATTACTTTACCTCATGGCCACATCTATTACAGCGACCACCTTCAACACGAAGATTGATCAATTAAACAGCTCGTAAATATACTTTATTACTAGAAAATACAGCTGCATGGAAACAGAGCAATTTAAGACATGTTTCGATTATTTTAGTCAAAATGGCTGTGTAATCATGTGTAATGCCACGTTTGACCAGTAGGTGGCGCTGTTCCCAAACCGATGCTGTGTGGTCAGTGTGAGGAGCCAATAACACACGGTCTGAAGATGATCTGACACTATTTTGGTGAAAATCGGACCAACGGTGTGGGAGGAGTTAAAAAAGTCATTTCTCAAAGAAATTCAAAATGGCGGACAGCAGGTTCGACCGAATATATAGCATAATTGGTATCAATGTTCTCGGCACGACTCGAGGAATTCATTAAAGTAGGCAAAATTAATCAAAAGCTATTAGCAATTTTTGAAATGATCATTTTTGACCACAAGGTGGCGCTGCGCCGAAACTTTTTGAGTACCTTCAGGGCAAGGTCCACATAGTGAGTTTCGTAATGATACAGTAATGTATTCATAAAATACAACATCTTACAACAAAATTAAAAATGGGCGACGCCCGGAACGGCCGATATGGGGAAATTGTGTATCATTCAACTTTGAGTTCATAAGTTATAAGCAAAAATAGCTATTTTGTTGATATCTCCTGACCAGTTGGTGGCGCTGTTCCCAAACTGATGCTGTGTGGTCAGTGTGAGGAGCCAATAACACACGGTCTGAAGATGATCTGACACTATTTTGGGGAAAATCGGACCAACGGTGTGGGAGGAGTTAAAAAAGTCGTTTCTCAAAGAAATTCAAAATGGCGGACAGCAGGTTCGACCGAGTATATAGCATAATTGATATCAATGTTGTCAGCACGACTCGAGGAATCTATCAAGACCAGCTTCATTCAAATAGGCAACATTAATAAAAAGATATTAGCATTTTTCTAAATGATCATTTTTGACCACAAGGTGGCGCTGCGCCAAAACTTTTTGAGTACCTTCAGGGCAAGGTCCACATACCGAGTTTCGTAATGATATGGTAATGTATTCATAAAATACAACAAAATTAAAAATGGTCGACGCACAGAACGGCCGAAAAGTGTGTATCATTCGACTCGTGTGCTGCACTGAATCAAAAGACACCCGTTTTTTTGGGTTCAAAAGTTATAAGCAAAAATAGCTATTTTGGTTGATATCTCCTGACCAGTAGGTGGCGCTGTGCTGAAACTCTGCATGAAACCTCAGATCATGCTTATGATGACATGTACCAAATTCGGTCTGGATGCGCTAAAGCGTTGTGGAGATATAGCCTCGCATCCAATTTTGCGTACTCTTTATTAAATTCGTTTGCTTTTGAGAACGGTTGGGTTTATCAAACGGCTCTGATTCGTTTTGTCAGCAGGTGGCGCTAGAGGGATTGAGTTAGAGACTCCACTATTGGTGTGCTTGTGTTCAGACTGTCCTCTATCTGTGTGCCAAATTTGACCTTAAACAAGAAGTTGCTATATAGATGTTATGAATTAAACAGCTCGTAAATATACTTTATTACTAGAAAAAGTAATATAAAATAAAATAAAAATGGCGGACAGCAGGTTCGACTGAGTATATAGGATAATTGGTATCAATGTTCTTGGCACGACTTGAGGAATCTATCAAGACCAGTTTCTTTCAAATAGGCAAAATTAATCAAAAGATATTAGCTATTTTTTTAAACAATCATTTTTGACCACAAGGTGGCGCTGCTCCGAAACTTTTTGAGTACATACATATCTCTCTCTCTCTCTCTCTCTCTCTCTCTCTCTCTCTCTCTCTCTCTCTCTCTCACACACACACACACACACACACACTCTCACTCTCACTCACACACACACACACAGATCTTGTTCAGCTCCAGTCACAGCTCGTGTCAGTCGATCATCAGCTGAATCTGCAGGTAAATTTCAATACAATTAATTTACTATTTTATTTACTATCACTTTAAAATCAATCAACTGTACATTGTTATGAATATATGATTTATGAATATATGATTTATGAATGCATGATTTATGTGATTTATGAATACATGACTTGTGAAATGTCGTCATAAGGCCTGTCATGATCAGGGATATTGTGCTGATGATAAACGTCGTACAAATAATTGTGATTAACGATTGAATTCTCTTGTTCATTTACAGTGTAAGCCTAATATTATATTTGTATATAATGTAATGATAAAAATTATAATAAAATAGGCCCATATGAGTTACTTTGATGCCATGAACATGAATATATAAATAATATAATATAATAATAAGATTTAACGTTTTGTTTGCACACTCTACACTCATCCTCTGGTTGTGTGTGATGTTCTGTCCGGTCTGAGAATAGAGCGCCTCCTGTAGAGATGAAGGAGAGCGGCTGACCTTCACATCGAAACATACGGACACACATTTCTCAAGCTGAAATTATGACACACAGTAATAATTATGAGATATAGAGACATAATTATGGCATTAAAAGTTAAAAGTCAAGTGAAACTTTTTGAGTGCCTTCAGGGCAAGGTCCACATACCGAGTTTCGTAATGATATGGTAATGTATTCATAAAATACAACAAAATTAAAAATGGTCGACGCACAGAATGGCCGAAAAGTGTGTATCATTCGACTCGTGTGCTGCACTGAATCAAAAGACACCAGTTTTTTTGGGTTCAAAAGTTATAAGCAAAAATAGCTATTTTGGTTGATATCTCCTGACCAGTAGGTGGCGCTGTGCTGAAACTCTGCATGAAACCTCAGATCATGCTTATGATGACATGTACCAAATTTGGTCTGGATGCGCTAAAGCGTTGTGGAGATATAACCTCGCATCCAATTTTGCGTACTCTTTATTAAATTCGTTTGCTTTTGAGAACGGTTGGGTTTATCAAACGGCTCTGATTCGTTTTGTCAGCAGGTGGCGCTAGAGGGATTGAGTTAGAGACTCCACTATTGGTGTGCTTGTGTTCAGACTGTCCTCTATCTGTGTGCCAAATTTGACCTTAAACAAGAAGTTGCAATAAGATGTTATGAATTAAACAAATTGTAAATATACTTTATTACTAGAAAAAGTAATAAAAAATAAAATAAAAATAAAAATGGCGGACAGCAGGTTCGACTGAGTATATAGGATAATTGGTATCAATGTTCTTGGCACGACTTGAGGAATCTATCAAGACCAGTTTCATTCAAATAGGCAAAATTAATCAAAAGATATTAGCTATTTTTTTAAACAATCATTTTTGACCACAAGGTGGCGCTGCTCCGAAACTCAATTTAGAATTTTTGTCAGATTTGACTTATTATATAATTATGACTTAATATGTAAATTAAAATTTTTCCTCAAAATCTCGGCTTTTATTGCATAATTATGACTTAGTATGTAAATTTCGAATTTATCGCAAAATTTTGACATGTACATTTTACATTTGTCAAAATGTCGACTTTTATCGCATAATTATGACAGTATGTTAATTTAGAATTTTTGACAATTTTGACTTTAATTGCATAATTATGACTTATGTCAATTTTGAATTTTTGTCAGATTCGACTTACAATACAATTATGACTTAATATGTAAATTTAAAATTTTATTCAAAATTTTGACTTTTATTGCATAATTATGACTGATGTCAATTTTGAATTTTTTGTCATAATTTTTACTTCTTATTCCATAATTAATACTTAGTATGTAAATTTCGAATTTATTACATAATTTTGACATGTACATTTTACATTTGTTAAAATGTTGACTTTATCGTATAATTATGACAGTATGTAAATTTTTTATTTTTGTCAGATTCGACTTTTGTTGCATAATTAAGACTTAGCATGTACATTTAGAATTTTTGAATTTTAACTTTTTGTCAATTTTGACATCGCATAATTGTATTGCATAATTGACATTTAACATATTTTATTTGTCATAATATTGACTTTATCACATAATTATGACTGAATATGTAAATTAAAAATTTTAGTCCAAATTTTGACTTTTATTGCATAATTATGACTGATGTAAATTTAGCATTTTTTGTCATAATTTCGACTTATCGCATAATTAATACTTAGCATGTAAATTTCAAATTTATTGCATAATTTTGACATGTAAATTTTACACTCGTCAAAATTTTGGCTTTTATTGCATAATTATGACTTAGTATGTAAATTTTGACTTTATTGCATAATTTTGACATGTAAATTTAGATTTTCTCTCATAATTTCAACTTCTTATCACATAACTAAGACTTAGTATGAAAATTTTGACTTTATTGCATAATTTTGACACATAAATTTAGATTTTTTTGCCATCATTTTGACTTATCGCATAATTAAGACTTAGTATGTACATTTCGAATTTATCGTATAATTTTGACATGTACATTTTACATTTGTCAAAATTTCGACTTTTATCTCATAATTATGACAGTATTTTAATGTAGATTTTTTGTAAAAATGTCGACTTTTCTCGCATAATTATGACAGTATGTTAATTTAGAATTTTTGTCAATTTCGACTTTTATTGCATAATTATGACTTCTTATCGCATAATTTTGACTTATGTCAATTTTTGTCAGATTCAACTTATCATATAATTTTGACTTAATATGTAAATTTAAAATTTTAGTCAACATTTTGACTTTTATTGCATAATTATGACTGATGTCAATTTTGCATTTTTTGTCATAATTTTGACTTCTTATTCCATAATTAATACTTAGTATGTACATTTCGAATTTATTGCATAATTTTGACATGTCAATTTTGATTTTTTTTGCCATCATTTTGACTTCTTATCGCATAATTAAGACTTAGTATGTAAATTTCGAATTTATCACAATTTCGACATGTACATTTTACATTTGTCAAAATTTCGATTTTCGCATAATTATGACAGTAATTTAATTTTGAATTTTTATCAATTTAGACTTTTATTGCACTTCTTATCGCATAATTTTGACTTATGTCAATTTTGAATTTTTGTCAGATTCGACTTATCATATAATTATGACTTAATATGTAAATTAAAATTTTTTGTCAAAATTTTGACTTTTATTGCATAATTATGACTGATGTCAATTTAGCATTTTTTGTCATAATTTTGACTTCTTATCCCATAATTAATACTTAGTATGTAAATTTCGAATTTATTGCATAATTTGACACAAATTAAGATTTTATTTTCATCATTTCGACTTCTTATCGCATAATTAAGACTTAGTATGTAAATTGTTACTTTATTGCATAATTTCAACATATTTTGATTTTTTTCCCTCATAATTTTGACTTATCGCATAATTAAGACTTAGTATGTAAAATTTACTTTATTGCATAATTTTGACACAAATTTAGATTTTATTTTCATCATTTCGGCTTCTTATCGCAAAATTAAGATTTAGTATGTAAATTGTTACTTTATTGCATAATTTTGACATGTCAATTTTGATTTTTTTTGTCATAATTTCGACTTCTTATCGCATAATTAAGACTTAGTATGTACATTTTTACTTTATTGCATAATTTCAACATATTTTGATTTTTTCCCCTCATAATTTTGACTTATCGCATAATTAAGACTTAGTATGTAAAATTTACTTTATTGCATAATTTTGACACAAATTTAGATTTTATTTTCATCATTTCAGCTTTTTATCGCAAAATTAAGATTTAGTATGTAAATTGTTACTTTATTGCATAATTTTGACATGTCAATTTTGATTTTTTTTGTCATAATTTCGATTTATCGCATAATTAAGACTTAGTATGTACATTTTTACTTTATTGCATAATTTCGACACATACATTTTGATTTTTTTTCTCATAATTTTGACTTATCGCATAATTAAGACTTAGTATGTAAAATTTACTTTATTGCATAATTTTGACACAAATGTAGATTTTTTTTCATCATTTCGGCTTCTTATCGCAAAATTAAGATTTAGTATGTAAATTGTTACTTTATTGCATAATTTTGACATGTCAATTTTGATTTTTTTGTCATAATTTTGAATCCTCCAGGATGGCGGAGCTGCAGCTGGAGGGCCGTCCGCTCATCAGCGCCGCTGGGCAGGGGAAGCTGCGGCTGGTGCGTCTCCTGGTGGAGGGCGGCGCTCAGGTCAACGAGAGGAACCCGAGCGGAGAGACGCCGCTTCTGGCCGCCTGCCGAGCTCTCCGTGCCCATCCCTCCGGGCCGGCCATGCTGAGAGTGATCCGGTTTCTGCTCAGTAACCAGGCCGACCCGAACATCCAGGACAAGGCGGGCCGCACGGCTCTGATGTACGCCTGCATGGAGCGGGCCGGGGCGGAGGTGGCGGCCGCCCTGATCGCGGGCGGAGCCGATGCCAGCCTGGAGGATTACTCCGGAGCCTCCGCCCTGGTGTACGCCATCAACGCCCAGGATCCGGACATGCTGGCGGTTCTGCTGGACGCCTGCCGGGCCCGCGGGCGCGACATCATCATCATCGCCACCGACCTGAGCTGCGGCCGCCGGCTTCTGAACGCCCCCCTGTCGCCCGACTCCTCGCCAGTCTCTTGTATGTCGCCCTCGGACATCGAGCTCAAGACAAACTCGCCCAACTCCGACGGAGAAAACTTCTTCAGCTTCCGAGCGGACGGTTCTCCGGTGCTTCCGCGGAGCCGCCCGCGGTTGCACTCCGAGCCGTGGCTGGCCATCCAAAACCTGGCACAGCTCAGCCAGACCTACGAGAAGAGCCTGGAGGAGAACCAGGAGCCCCGGAGCACACCTTTCCCACCGCAGAACCCCGATCCCGCAGGAGCCAGCAGGAGGAACACGTTCCCGGATCTCCTCCAGCCGCCGTCCCTCAGACTCTCGCTCTCCGGCTCGGACTCACACCTGCACCGGACGCCATCCCGGCTCCCTTCCATATACAGATCCAGCTCCATGTTTCTGGCTCCTCCGGACGGGCTCCAGGACTGCCACACGGGGACCCGGAGGGGCTCCGGATCTCAGGCTCGCAGCGGCTTCTTGCCTCCTCTTCCCCTTCGCTCCGGTGGGAATGTTCCGCCGATCGAGGAGACGCTCCGTCTGTTGTGAATCTTCTATAGTAAAACTCGGACAATAAAATATGAACTTGAAACTGTTTTAGGAAGAAAAAGAAGAAAAAAAAGACCTTTTGGTTTGTTGTTATTTACATTTTTGCCACTGAATAAATTAATAAATGTAAATAAATAAATAATCTGACATTTTGCTGGTTGGTTATATACAAAAACACAACAAGATTTTATAACATTTTTAATTTGTCATAATATTGACTTTTTATCACATAATTATGACTTAATATGTAAATTAAAAATTTTAGTCAAAAATTTAGACTTTTATTGCATAATTATGACTGATGTAAATTTTGCATTTTTTGTCATAATTTTGAATTATCGCATAATTAATACTTAGTATGTTAATTTCGAATTTATTGTATAATTTTGACATGTCAATTTTAAATTTTTCAAAATTTCGACTTTTATCGCATAATTATGACTGTCAATTAAATTTTTTTGTCAGATTCGACTTTTACTACATAATTAAGACTTAGCATGTAAATTTAGAATTTTTGAATTTTAACTTTTTGTCAATTTTGACATTGCATAATTGACTTATAACATTTTAAATTTTTGTCATAATATTGACTTTTTATCAAATAATTATGACTTAATATGTAAATTAAAAATTTTAGTCAAAGTTTAGACTTTTATTGCATAATTATGACTATGTAAATTTAGCATTTTTTGTCATAATTTCGGCTTCTTATCGCATAATTAATACTTAGTATGTTAATTTCGAATTTATTGCATAATTTTGATGTAAATTTTACATTTGTCAAAACTTCGACTTTTATCGCATAATAATGACAGTATGTCAATTTTGAATTTTAGTCAATTTCGACTTTTATTGCATAATAATGACTTCTTATCGTATAATTAAGTCTTAGTATGTTAATTTTGACTTTATCGCATAATTTTATTGCATAATAGACTTATCACATTTTTACAATTTTTGTCATAATATTGACTTATCATCACATAATTATGACTTAATATGTAAATTAAAAATTTAGTCAAAAGTTAGACTTTTATTGCATAATTATGACCGATTAAAATTTTGCATTTTTTGTCATAAATTCGACTTATCGCATAATTAATACTTAGTATGTAAATTTCTAATTTACTGCATAATTTTTACATGTACATTTTACATTTGTCAAAATTTCTGCTTTTATTGCATAATTATGACTTAATATGTAAATTTTGACTTTATTTCATAATTTTGGCATGTAAATTTAGATTCTCTCATAATTTCGACTTCTTATCGCATAATTAAGACTTAGTATGTAAATTTTGACTTTATTGCATAAAATCTAAATTTGTAAAAATTATGCAATAAAGTCAAAATTTACATACTAAATCTTAATTATGCGATAAGACTAAATTATGACAAAAAAAAATCAAAATTTATGTCAAAATTATGCAATTAAGTCAAAATTCACATACTAAGTATTAATTTTGTGATAAGTCGAAATGGCAAAACAAATCTAAATTTGTAAAAAAAAAATATTGCCATTTCGACTTATCGCATAATTAAGACTTAGTATGTAAATTTAGAATGTATTGCATAATTTTGAAATGTCAATTGTACATTTGTCAAAATTTTGACTTTTATCGCATAATTATGACAGTATGTAAATTTAGAATTTTTGACAATTTCGACTTTTATTGCTGTTTATGCTTTTATTGCTGTTTTTTTATTTTGACTGTCAATTTAGAATTTTGTCAGATTCGACTTTTATTGCATAATTAAGACTTTTAATTTTAACTTTTTGTCAATTTTGACATCGCATAATTTTATTGCACAATTGACTTATAACATTTTAAATTTTTGTCATAATATTGACTTTTTATCAAATAATTATGACTTAATATGTAAATGTAAAATTTTAGTAAAAATTTAGACTTATTGCATAATTATGCGATTCTGAAATTGTCGTAATCATGACTTAATATGTACATTTTGAATTTGTCATATTTATGACAAAAAACATTATTATTTACAAAAAACAACAATAACAAGGTGTTTCCACAAAATACATTAATACTGTATATAAATAAATAAGGGGAAACTCATTGCTGGCTGTTATTATTATAATAAAAATAAAACCACTAAACAACTTTGACAATTAAATATCATAACTTGAAACAATGTTCTCATTGAAATGACCATGTGAGATCGCTGTACAAAATATGATGTATATATATATACGGTGATCAGCACAGAAATAAGACTGTGAGGAGTTCTGTGAGAAGATTTAAGAGTTTAATGAGAAAACTCAGAAGTTAACATTAAATACACATTAAAAACCATAAACAGCACAGATCAGCTGCACAAATGCATTAAAGAAATGTTAAATTATTATTCATATTCATGTGGTCAGCGTCGATCAATGGGTCACATAACCCTGGGTTAACAGCTTCAGAAAACTTAACCCTGGGTTAACAGATTCAGAAAACTTAACCCTGGGTTAACAGCTTTAGACAACATAACCCTGGGTTAACAGATTCAGAAAACTTAACCCTGGGTTAACAGATTCAGAAAACTTAATCCTGGGTTAACAGCTTTAGACAACATAACCCTGGGTTAACAGATTCAGAAAACTTAACCCTGGGTTAACAGATTCAGAAAACTTAACCCTGGGTTAACAGCTTTAGACAACATAACCCTGGGTTAACAGATTCAGAAAACTTAACCCTGGGTTAACAGATTCAGAAAACTTAACCCTGGGTTAACAGCTTTAGACAACATAACCCTGGGTTAACAGCTTTAGACAACATAACCCTGGGTTAACAGCTTTAGACAACATAACCCTGGGTTAACAGCTTTAGACAACATAACCCTGGGTTAACAGCTTTAGACAACATAACCCTGGGTTAACAGCTTTAGACAACATAACCCTGGGTTAACAGCTTTAGACAACATAACCCTGGTTTAACAGCTTTAGACAACATAACCCTGGGTTAACAGCTTTAGACAACATAACCCTGGGTTAACAGCTTCAGACAACATAACCCTGGGTTAACAGCTTCAGAAAACATAACCCTGGTTTAACAGCTTCAGAAAACATAACCCTGGTTTAACAGCTTTAGACAACATAACCCTGGTTTAACAGCTTTAGACAACATAACCCTGGGTTAACAGCTTTAGACAACATAACCCTGGGTTAACAGCTTCAGAAAACATAACCCTGGGTTAACAGCTTTAGACAACATAACCCTGGGTTAACAGCTTTAGACAACATAACCCTGGGTTAACAGCTTTAGACAACATAACCCTGGGTTAACAGCTTTAGACAACATAACCCTGGGTTAACAGCTTCAGACAACATAACCCTGGGTTAACAGCTTTAGACAACATAACCCTGGGTTAACAGCTTTAGACAACATAACCCTGGGTTAACAGCTTTAGACAACATAACCCTGGGTTAACAGCTTTAGACAACATAACCCTGGGTTAACAGCTTCAGACAACATAACCCTGGGTTAACAGCTTCAGAAAACATAACCCTGGTTTAACAGCTTCAGAAAACATAACCCTGGTTTAACAGCTTTAGACAACATAACCCTGGTTTAACAGCTTTAGACAACATAACCCTGGGTTAACAGCTTTAGACAACATAACCCTGGGTTAACAGCTTCAGAAAACATAACCCTGGTTTAACAGCTTTAGACAACATAACCCTGGGTTAACAGCTTTAGACAACATAACCCTGGGTTAACAGCTTTAGACAACATAACCCTGGGTTAACAGCTTTAGACAACATAACCCTGGGTTAACAGCTTTAGACAACATAACCCTGGGTTAACAGCTTTAGACAACATAACCCTGGTTTAACAGCTTAGACAACATAACCCTGGGTTAACAGCTTCAGAAAACATAACCCTGGGTTAACAGCTTCAGAAAACATAACCCTGGGTTAACAGCTTCAGAAAACATAACCCTGGTTTAACAGCTTTAGACAACATAACCCTGGGTTAACAGCTTCAGAAAACATAACCCTGGTTTAACAGCTTTAGACAACATAACCCTGGGTTAACAGCTTCAGAAAACATAACCCTGGTTTAACAGCTTTAGACAACATAACCCTGGGTTAACAGCTTTAGACAACATAACCCTGGGTTAACAGCTTTAGACAACATAACCCTGGTTTAACAGCTTAGACAACATAACCCTGGGTTAACAGCTTTAGACAACATAACCCTGGTTTAACAGCTTTAGACAACATAACCCTGGGTTAACAGCTTCAGAAAACATGGACACTTTTAACTGTCGTTTTACAACTGCAATCTGAAACCACCAGTTTAAACACAACCAACTCTGAACTGAAGTACAATAAAAAAAAAATCAATCATCATAATCACAATCTTAATCTCGGCAGCACTACCCTCATTAAATATGAATGTACTTTGTGTAATGAAACTTCCACTGATGGAAACCACTCAAATATTGCAGGCGTGTTAACTGGAGTAAAAAGACTTATAATTCAGAAGAATCAAGGCAGAACTCCCACAGATGGAAGAGCCGTATTATTAACCTGGTAAACATTTGGATTTTGATCATTTCTGTAGAAATCAAGCATAAATGGTGATGAAAGCCAGAGTAGTTAATGAATCTGGAGCCGAATCTCAGGGGTGTAAACATGACTTTAGAAAGATGGCAACATCATCATTTTATTCTCACACAGAGATTGGTAGATCTATTAGTGAAATCTGTTGACTTTATCAATCTGAGTGTCATTATATGCCAACGGTGAGCGCTCAAACATGGGGAATAAGCACTTTTCATGATTCTCCCTCCAAAGTTTGCATACCTGTAACTCAAGAAGTATTAAAGATATATCAATATCCTTTCATATTTCGGTTCTTAACAAACTTTTCTTTTGGCATCTCCGTTATAAAGGCCCTCGATGGTTCAGTCCCAGAGATATGAGGACCTCAATGCGGCTCCGAGAGTAATCTGAACACATTTCAACGGTCAAAAAACACATGGGTTTTTCATACAGATTATACTTTTTTTCTTTAAAGAGGAATGAAGAACAAATAAATGTTGAAACTAGAAGTGTATCTTGTGTTTTTCTATCAACACAATTGCATAGAAAATTCCAGTCGAAGTGCCAAAAATGTTCTTTTCCCCAAGTTTGCATGCCTGTAAGTCAAGCAGCATTAAAAATATCTCAATATGGTTCTTAATAAACTTCTCTTCTAATATCTTCATTTTTAAGGCCAAATACGGTTCAATCCCAGAAATATTGGGATCTCAATGCAGCTCCAAGTCAAATTTTTGAATTTTCAAGATCCTCATATCTCTGGAACCGAACTATCGAGGGCCTTTTTAATGGGGATACCAAAAGACAAGTTTATTAAGAACCAGAATCTAGAAGGGTATGGAGATATATTTAATGCTTTTTGAGTTACAGGCACGCAAACTTGGGAAAAATAACATTTTTGGCACTTTGACTGGAACATTCTATGCAATTGTTTTGAAGATAGATTTCAGGTTTCAACATTATTTGTTCTTCAGATATTGCTCTTTATAAGAAAAAACTATCCTCTGTATGAAAAGTGACCCACATGTGGTGTTTGACTCTTTTCAAGCACAAATAGATGCGGAAGAGACCGGAGTTCTGTGTGCGAATTTAGTTTTTTTTGCTTTTTAATCCTTAAGCCATCTTTTGGACAAATGACGGCAAACTTGTAAAAACAAAACAAAAATTAAATACTTTCCTTAATCTGAGTGGTACAAGACTTGGCTACTTTTCCTAAGTTTGCCACCTGAACACACACACACACACACACACACACACACACACACACACACACACACACACACACACACACACACACACACACACACACACACACACACACACACACAGACTCTATTCTACAATGTTAAGTGCTTGAAATAATAAAGTCCTTAATCCCGCCTTCCTGGACAAAAATGGCCACCTACAGGAATGAATGGGAAAAACTAATTTCGAGCATATTTTTTTTTTATTTGTCCAATAAAAATCAATAAATCCAACACAATGCAGATCATACATGCACACAAATGAAGGAGTGAGCCTATACAACATTCTCAATGTGGCAAACACTCACACTCGCACACACACACACACACACACACACACACACACACTCTCAAACACACGCATCCACAAAAGCCTTGCATTGAAAGCCATTGAATGAGCCTATAACAGAGTGAGTTTTAATTTTTTATTTTTGTCAAATAAAAAACAGTCACTCACATACACAAACAAAGGAATTAAATGAGCCAATAACTGGGCAATTAAAAAAAGTAAATAAAATTGTTAAAACATTATTTTACAGAGTTCAGCCCATATGCAGCCATTGAGTTCTATTGCTATCTACTGGCTATTGATATTGTAGCTTTAAAAAGAAATTAATACCATCATAGGTCACCAGATATCACCAAAGTCACCACATTTTTAGGTTTTGGCTCTCTAGACTTGCTGATATGTTTTTTTTTTTACTGAAATTAAAGAAATATTAAATAAAACAAAAAAAAGCTTATTTTACATAAAAAAATTTGGTACTTTTAGAGGTAAATAAATAAATTAATACCCCAAAAATGAAAAAGGCATGAATTGATAGAATCATCTTTATCAAAGATGGTGATATAACATTTATAAAAAAAAAAAGTGGAATCACACCTGAGACCTTCAAGCCCAAATGTGTCCACGAGGGCGGGATTAAGGGCTGTTATGCGAGGGTGGCTTGAGGGTTAAACTGACAGGGCCTAAAACATGTAAATGAGAATCTGTCACTCTATGATGGTTAAACCTTGCCATTAATCTCAGAATCGGTCGCGTCGACCCGTGGTGCATCACACTAGGGCTGGGCGATATGGCGGAAAACTGCATCACGATATAAGCTTTTCATATCGGTCGATATCGATAATTATTGATATTTTTTGAACAGTGATCTCTTCACATTAAGGTGCAGTGCCTCCGTTATTTCTTTAGCGTTTAGATGCTTTGTCATAAGGCACTGATGCAGAGTAACATCACCTCTCCATGAGTTTCAAAGGCTGAATCAGAAATCGCCCCCTATAGCCTACATAGGGCACTATCTGAGGGAGCAGCCGTCTGTAGTGGTGTCCGAAATCATAGTGGACGTTATTGAGTCACTCATTCTATCCCACAATGCACTGCAATAACGAGTCCGAATTCGCTTACTTGTCTTCATGCACTTCTTCAAGTGAACTGCATTAGTGGACTACAGTAGGGAACAGTGATTGAGGGTTTAGGGGGCGATTTCGGATTCAGCCAAAGTCAAGAATAGCACAACGGCGAGCGCGTGGAGTATAAACACGCCCTCAAACGAACGAGGCGCTGTCATTGGAGGAGCCAGACGAGAGTATAAACAAGGCTTAAGGTGGTAAAGCAAGGGTGTGGTGTGGCCAGTCTTGGTTGGGACAAGGTTCTTGCATATTTAACAGACGACATCGGTCAGACTTATACAATCCTCTAAACTGCCACACTGCGAGCCGACTCGTTTTCCTGATTTATCAACATTTCCTCTCTCGCTGAGGCTCATTCTCCACTCATCACTCTATGCCTGTTCCTGAAGAATCCACAACAGACACGATATGGCCAACCAAACTGATACTGTTACCTGATTGGCTGTTAGCCTGTCACTCCCTACGTTGATTGGTTACCAGAGAGCGAGTGCCTTTGTTCATGCAACCCAACTTGCTTCACAACCTCTGGTTTCTTCCAACGAACGCATTTTTTATTGATTTCGATTACGTGTCTATCGCAATACATATCGTTATCGTTTAATCGCCCAGCCCTAGCAGAGATACAGCCTCAGAATCCGCTTCGTTGATGTGTTACTCCAGAAAAGTTTGGTCTATCGAAAAGCTTTGATGTTTGCCGGCATGGTCTGAAGATGATCTGAGCCAATTTTGGTGAAAATCAGACCAATGGTCTAGGAGGAGTTCGAAAAAGTAGGTTTTCAAAGAAATTCAAAATGGCGGACTGGAAGTTTGAGAAAATATGGCGTAACTGGTATTAAATCATTGTTCTTGGCATGACCCAAGGAATCTATGAAGTCCAAGTTTTATTAAAATAGGCTGAATTAATGAAAAGTGATCAGCATTTTTGGAAATTTCATTATAATCAAAGATTTTTGAGAACCTTCAGGGCATAGTTTCAAAACAATATGCAAATATATTCGTAAAATACAGCATTTTAAGACCAAATTCAAAATGGCTGACACCCAAAATAGCCAATATGAAAACTATGCATGATGCACTAAATCTGAAGAGGCCAGAGGGGTATTCCAGAAAGCAGGTTATGTGACATACCCGGGTATGTGTAAGGGTAAGTAACCTCTGGTTTCTTTCAACAAAGAAAAAATTTATATTGATATCGATTACGTGTCTATCGCGATACATATCGTTATCGTTATATCGCCCAGCCCCACATCATACACACCGAGGATGACTCGAGGGAGAACACATCTTGAGTTTCACTTTCAACATTCAACACTTTTCCATGGAATGCGGTCGGTCGAAAGTTTACTTGATAAAGTTTTAAATATGGATATTTTTCTTACAAAAACGCATCGATTCGCTTCAGAAGGCCTTTATTAACACCCCAGAGCCGTGTGGAGCAGTTATATGACGGACAGATGCACTTTTTATGACTTCAAAAAGAGAGCAACTATGAATCAAATGCTAGGATTAGCCTTGACTTGAGTAATATAACTCCGATTTTATTCGTCTGATAAAAGAATGTCATACACACCGAGGATGACTTGAGGGAGAGGAAATCATGGGCTAATCTTAATTTTTGTGTGAACTAACCCTTAAAGGGTTAGTTCACCCAAAAATGAAAATTGTGTCATTAATTCCTCACCCTCATGTGGTTGGACACCCGTCAGACCTCTGTTCATCTTCAGACACAAATGAAGATATTTTAGTGTAAATCTGATGCTGAGAAAGGCTTCAGATAGGCCTCCATTGGCATTCAGTACATTTACACTCACAAGACCCATAAAAGGCACTAAAAACGTCGTTACAAAGTCCATCTCACCACAGTGACTCTACAATAATTTTACGAAGCGACGAGTTTGTGCGCAAAAAAAATCAAAATAACGACTTTATTCAACCTCTTCTTGTCTTCCGTGTGTGTCTCCACGACGCATGCGTGAGAATATGAGCAGATCCGGCGTTCGGGAATCCATGAAATGCTCACTTTAGCCCGATTTAGAGAACTACAGCGAGACCTAAAGCACGATCAGTGTAGAATTCAACAGCTGAGATACGCGTGTCTTCCTCTGCTTGTAAACAAATCTCTTCTGGGTCATGTGTCCGAACGCCGGATCTGCGTCATATTCTCACGCATGCGTCGTGGAGACACACACGGAAGACAAGAAGAGGTTGAATAAAGTCGTTATTTAGATTTTTTTTTGCGCACAAAAACTATTGTCGTCGCTTCGTAAAATGATTGTAGAGTCACTGTGGTGAGATGGACTTTGTAACGAAGTTTTTAGTGCCTTTTATGGGTCTTGTGAGTGTAAATGTACTGAATGCCAATGGAGGCCTATCTGAAGCCTTTCTCAGCATCAGCTTTACACTAAAATATCTTCATTTGTGTCTGAAGATGAACGGAGGTCTGACGGGTGTCGAACGACATGAGGGTGAGGAATTAATGACAGAATTTACATTTTTGGGTGAACCCTTAATGCAGAAATGCCACAGATCTGGTGTTCATGACCTCTGTCCGCTGTGCAAGCGCACGTGTCTGAGGCAGTTGTCCTGTCTGGAGAAGGTCTTCCCGCACAGCTGACAGCGGAAAGGCTTCTCGCCCGTATGCACGAGTCTGTGTGTTATGAGCCGCGTCCTCTGCGTGAAGCCTTTGCCGCATTCCTCGCAGCGGAAGGGCTTCTCTCCCGTATGCACGAGTCTGTGTGTTAACAGCCGAGTCCTCTGAGCGAAGCCTTTCCCGCACAGCTGGCAGCGGAAGGGCTTTTCGCCCGCGTGTTTGCCGGAGTACGGACTCTGTGTGAGCGGTTTGGGCAAACGCGAGCTCGAGGCGGATGCGCTCGTTCTGTGGGAGTCCTGGAGACTCAAGTCGTACTCGATGTCTGCGGCGAAGCTCTCGTTCTCCAGAACAGCCAATAAACCGGACGGATTCGCCACCGCCATCGGGTCCTCCATCATCACAAACGGGTCTGTGAAATCCTGGGAATGCTGCATAAGACTCTCGGGATGCTCGAACGCTTTCCCTGAACACCACAGACCAGCGTTTCCGGCGTGGCTGTGTCCTTCATGTGGAGTCAGGGTCTGATCCACGAGCTCTTCCACCTGCTCGATCTTCATCTCGAACTCCAGCCCGCTGAGCTCCTCGTCCTCCGGCTCCTTCAGTACGGACTCTTCTCGCTTCACGTCCGCTGCTTGGGAAAGCTGAGGCTTCTCCTCGGAGAGGTTCTTCACCACGAGCTTCTCTGAGATGTGATGACCAGCCTGAGCTTCCTGCCATTGAGCCGCTGCGCCTGTCGAGAAGTCATCAATGAGATGCTTTAATTCACATTCTACAACAAAACAAAGAGTTAAATAACCCAGAACATGGAGGAGAGAGATGGAGTGAGATGGAGCGCTGCATCAGATGACCTGGCCTCTAAATCCAACTGAGATGGTTTGGACCGGAGAGTGAAGGAAAAGCAGCCAACAAGTACTCAACTATGCAGTATTATACAACCCCAAATCAGAAAAAGTTGGGACAGTATGGAAAACGCAAATAAATGAAAAAAAGAAGTGATTTCTAAATTTACTTTGGCTTGTATTTCATTGCAGACAATATGAACACAAAATATTTCATGTTTTGTCTGGTCAACTTCATGTCATTTGTAAATATGCATCCTTTCCTGTCATTCAGACCTGCAACACATTTCAAAAAAAGTTGGGACAGGAGCAATTTAGGGCTAGTAATGAGGTAAAATGGTTAAATAATGATGTGATTTGAAACAGGTGATGCCAACAGGTGATTGTAATTATGATTTGGTACAAAAGCAGCATCCAAGAAAGGTCTAATCCTTTAGGAGCAAAGATGGGCCGAGGATCGCCAGTTTGCCAACAAATACGTGAGAAAATTATTGAAATGTTTAAAAACAATGTTCCTCAAAGAAAGATAGGAAGAGATTTGGATATTTCACATTCAACAGTGCATAACATAATTAAAAGATTCAAGGAATCTGGAGGAATTTCAGTGCGTAAAGGACAAGGGCGCAAGCCTAAGCTGAACAACCGTGATCTCCGATCCCTCAGGCGGCACTGCATCAAGAATCGTCATTCATCTAGAAGCCATATCACCACATGGGCTCAGGACTACTTTGGCAAACCTTTGTCCAGTACCACAATACGTAGTTACATCCACAAATGCCAGTTAAAACTGTACTGTGCCAAAAGGAAGCCCTATGTTAACAGTGTCCAGAAGCGCCGTCGACTTCTCTGGGCTCGAGGCATCTGGGATGGACCATCACACAGTGGAAACGTGTACTGTGCTCAGATGAAGCAGTATTTCAGGTGTTTTTTGGGAGGAATGGACACCGTGTGCTCCGGACCAAAGAAGAAAAGGATCATCCAGACTGTTACCAGCAAACAAGTCCAGAAGCCAGGGTCTGTCATGGTATGGGGTTGTGTCAGTGCCCTTGGCAAAGGTAACTTGCACTTCTGTGAAGGCACCATTAATGCTGAAAAGTACATAGAGATTTTGGAGCATAATATGCTGCCTTCAAGAAGACATCTTTTCCAGGGACGTCCATGCATATTTCAACAAGACAAAGCAAAACCACATTCTGCACACATTCTGCAGTCCTGGCTGTGGAGGAAGAGGGTTCGGGTACTTGACTGGCCTGCCTCAGTCCCGACCTGTCTCCAATAGAGAATGTGTGGAAGAGCCCGAACTGTTGCCCACCTTAAGACTTGTTTGCAGGAAGAATGGGACAAAATTACACCTGAAACACTTCATCACTTGGTGTCTTCAGTCCCTAAACGTCTTTTAAGTGTTGTGAAAAGGAATGGCAACATTACAAAGTGGTAAATGCTTTACTGTCCCAACTTCTTTTTAAATGTGTTGCAGGTCTGAATGACAGGAAAGGATGCATATTTACAAATGACATGAAGTTGACCAGACAAAACATGACATATTTTGTGTTAATATTGTCTGCAATGAAATACAAGTCAAAGTAAATTTAGAAATCACTTTTTTATTTTTGCGTTTTCCATACTGTCCCAACTTTTTCTGATTTGGGGTTGTATATATATCCCCCAGCACATCTCATCAGGAGGATGTTGTGGTGAGGGCCATTTTTTTTTAGCAGTGTGTATACAGGTGCTGGTCATATAATTAGAATATCATCAAAATGTTAATTTATTTCACTAATTCCATTCAAAAAAGTGAAACTTGTATATTATATTCACTCATTACACCGACTGATAATGTTTATTTCTTTTAATTTTGATGATTATAACTGACAATTAAGGAAAATCCCAAATTCAGTATCTCAGAAAATTAGAATATTACTTAAGACCAATACAAAGAAAGGATTTTTAGAAATGTTGTCCAGCTGAAGAGTATGAGCATGTCCAGCACTCAATGCTCAGCTGGGGCTGGTGTAGCCTGAATTACTGCAGCGATGCGGCATGAGGAGATCAGTCTGAGGCATGAGGAGATCAGACTGAGGCATGAGGAGATCAGACTGAGGCATGAGGAGATCAGACTGAGGCATGAGGAGATCAGACTGAGGCATGAGGAGATCAGACTGAGGCATGAGGAGATCAGACTGAGGCATGAGGAGATCAGTCTGAGGCATGAGGAGATCAGACTGAGGCATGAGGAGATCAGACTGAGGCATGAGGAGATCAGACTGAGGCATGAGGAGATCAGACTGAGGCGTGAGGAGATCAGTCTGAGGCATGAGGAGATCAGTCTGAGGACGTGAGGAGATCAGACTGAGGCATGAGGAGATCAGACTGAGGCATGAGGAGATCAG